>JAJOOR010016399.1:0-37245 GCA_036250505.1 Solanum acaule | reverse complement strand
GTTGCTCTAAAATTTGGGTTAGACCCATTTCCCACTCAATTTGACCCCCTAAACAAGAATATGAATTCGGATTTTCGAAAAACGAAACGGATTTTTTTAGATATAGCTAAACAAGTTTCCGGTAACTTCCGAAGCACATTTTTAAGAACTTTTTGGGTCATTTTAGTATATATGAGATTGATGTGAAGTATACGACATAGATATGACTTTAACATGGATCTAGGAGAAGCAAGTACTAAAAGTATTAAAAGTACTAAATTGAAAGAGGTAGATACACCTCAAAATCTTGATTTGTTAAACAAATGGACTATTCCTAAAGTTGATATTAAAACCATTTATGATTATGGTTGGTTTGATAAAATATCTCATAAACAGTTATTAAAATTTACTGAGCAATCTTTGGCATTAAATTTGTCTGAACAGACTATTCGTTTATTAAATAAACGAGATATTGAGTTATATAAAAAATAATATAATTTCTTGCATAGTGACGTGGTTCAAATTGCTTTTGAATCATTAACTCTTAAAGGTTATCTGAGACATTTTTAGCTGCTCTTCGTGATACTAGAAATTTAAATTTTAGACAATCTTTGATGGGTTCGATTGAGTCTACTATGGTGTGCCCGGTATATTTTAATACTCAGCCTAATTTGCAATTATCTTTAACTGATGCTAATATTCTTGATGCTTTAACTTTAAATGTTAAAATGCACGGTTATAATTATGCACCTGGATCTGAATTAATTTGTTTATCATATATAATTTATTTTAAATTGCTATCTACGTTAAACCCAAGATGTAAGTTATATGATACATTTGATCAGATTATTTTAGTAGAAACTAATTTTTTTAAATCTAAGGTCACTACTAGAAGACCTATAAAATGGGAAGAAATTAATTTTCCAACTACTTGGACTTTGGATTCTGTTATATCCCCAAGTCAGATATCAAATGATGTGACTAATTCTGAGTATTCTCATATTACACAAAATACTGATAGAAGGATTTACATTTAGTTTGATGATAAAAGTGTTCCTTATAATAGACATTCATTTTGTGATAGAAGATTCCCTGCTATTCATCATATTTCCCCTATTGAACTTGTGTATGGTCCGGCTCGTAATCATGCTGCTTCTTTACATGCCATACCTTCTATTATATCTGCTTATCAAAATAATAAACTTGTTAATAAAATAAAAATTGATCCTCGTATGAATATTGTTCAAGTTAATAATAATTCTTTTGATATTTCTGATAAGTATATTCGTTCTGTATCTGAAATAAATTTTGATCCTAATAAAATTTAATGATGAATGTACACCAAATAAATTTTAGTTCAGGTTCACTGGCAAGAAAGTACATTCAGAATGAATTTTCGAGTGATAAATGGAGCCAGTTTAAACATGGTTTTTTGACACTTATAGTGCTACTGATTTGAATTATACTTCTCAAGAATTTTATGAAACTTGTGCTCTACATAATCAAATTATGTATTTTGTACCCTGGTTTATAACCACTTATTTACCTTTATTCATCAATGTTCTTGAACGATCTTATAAAGATGGATCTGGTAATATTATTAAGGTTGTCTATCCACCTTAGTCATCGTTTAGTTTACCAAATAATACATGTATCACCTTTACTGCCTTTCAAAAATTTGTTGAAGAGGATGTTGCAGCAGTCAGCATTAATGAAATAAATAATTTAATTTCTCAAAATAATTATTTGGGACTTTATGTTAAAGTTTTGGGTCAACATATTAGTTCTTTCGATAAAAAATTAAATGAATTAACTTCTTTAGTAATTCAAATAAAAAATGATTTAAAAACTTCTACTACGACTTCTACTTCTAAAAATAATTCAGAAGCTCAGACTATTGCTACTCATGTGCAAAGGCCCCCTGAGATTCGGGATTTTAAATTTAAATCATTATATGATTTAGAAGATCTTCTTGATAAAAAAAAGTTGTCTGAATTTGGTGCAAAGCCTATTCATTTGTCAAACAATTTTGCATATGAAATGAAAAAACCTTTTGATTTTAAAAATCATGTTTCTTTAGAATTAATAAACTTCATGGTTATCCCAAAAAGAACAGTAATACTAAGTATGCCCATAAACCAAGCATGCATACCTATTATTATTCCAGACCAACTCCTCAAGATGTGTTAATAGAGGAACGAGACTGGAATCAGACTAATACCTCTTATAGTGGGTCTGAAATTTATGAATGGAATCTTGATAGTTTGACTGATAGACAATTAACTATTCTTGTTCATAGAATGCATATGTATGCAACTATTTGTAAAAGTGTTAAAAACACAAATAGAAATATTTGCAAAATGATTATTGCAGGTTTTACTGGCCAACTCAGAGGTTGGTGGGATAATTATATGAGTATCGAGCAAAAGGAAGCAGTGATAAATGATATTACTGATAATGAAGATGTTGATAACTTAGGCATGGCTCTAGTGAAAAATATAGAAGACGTTGTTTATACATTAGTCTTAACCATTTTAAAATATTTTAATGGTAGATTTACCAATCAGTATGAAACTGTTCGTACCCTGTTAAATGGTCTACGCTGTAGAACCTTAGGAGAATTTAAATGGTATAAAGATACTTATATGAGTAGGGTAATGGAATTGCACAAAAATAGTTATGAGCATTGGAAAGCTAAGTTTATAGATGGTCTTCTCCCTTTATTTGCCGAAAGAGTTAGAAAAACTCTGAGGACTGATCATGGTGAAATTCCTTATAAGGATTATACTTATGGTAAGCTGATAGGAGTTTGCACTCAAGAAGGAATAAATTTGTGCAATGAATTGAAGTTATCTAGACAGCTTAAGATGGATAAGCTTAAAGAAAGATCTCAGCTAGGAGATTTTTGTACCTAGTTCGATTTACCTGATACTTCTGCTAATAGCAAGAAGAAGAAATATAAGGATTCTAAATACTCCAACCCTGATAAACCTTATAGAAAAAAGAGATCTAGATATAGATCTAAGAAAGAGCGCGACGCTAGAAAAGCTTTTCGTAAGACTAATAGATTTACCAAGAATAGGTCTAAGCGTGATCTCACTAAAATCAAGTGATATAGATGTGGAAATTTCGGTCATATAGCACCGAATTGTAAGCTTGAAAAGTTGAAATCCCTAGAACTTGATGAAGAAGTTCATGATAAGATTTATAGTTTCTTATACACTTTTGGTTCTGAGTCTGATTATGATTCTGATTCAGGTTCTGAAGAAGAAGTTAATTTGCTTGATATATCTGATAGTAATCAGCATAATAAAATGAATGTTTGCAAGTCTTGTCATGGTAATATTTGTTCTAGTGAAAATGATGAATTTTCTATATTGCAATCTTAATTTCAAGATTTAAATATAAATACTATTACTTCTGATAATGTGATAGAACTTTTAAAGGAGGTCATTGATAATGATCTTCGAGAAAAAATTATTCATTTAGCTGCAAATAATAATGCTAGTTCAAGTTCTTCAAAAAAAATTAGAAAAACAGAAGAATGATTTTGAATTTGAATAAGCTGCACCTTATTCATTGTCTGAATTAATAACAGACTTAATAAACAAACTACTCCTACAAGAGATTCTTCCTTTGATGATTTAAAAAATGAAATTGAAAATTTAAAAAATGAGATTAAATCTCTTAAATAAAATCAGATGATTTGTGATCATAGACTTACTCAAATAGAAACTGTTAATAACAAAGGTAAAACTATTGTTGAAGAGAATACTCTTGCAAAACCTTCTAATCTTGATCCTAGACAATGTATGTTTTTAGGAATGATGCAAATTGTTACTACTCATAAATGTTATATTAAATGCACCATCTTGATTGATAATAGTTTTTCAATAACTGATACTGCTATGATTGATAGTGGAGCCGATGTTAGTTGTATTCAAGAAGGTCTTGTACCTACTAAATATTTTGAAGAAACAACTCATATGGTCAAGTCTGCTTCTGGACATGCTTTAGATATAAAGTATAAATTACCTAATACGCGTATTTGCCAAAATAAAGTCTGCATTCCGCATTTTCTTTTCTTGGTTAAAAATCAGTTATACCCTCCAATCATGCTTGGAACACCCTTTATAAATACTATTTATCCATTTACTAGCATAAATGCTAAAGGTTTCACTACTACTTATGAAGACAGAAATATAACTTATACTTTTATCACTGACTCTATTTCTCGTGATATTAATGTTTTAATTAATATGAAATAAAGGCATATTGATTCTTTGCAACTAGAATTGTTTAGCATAAATATATTTGATACTTTGAAATCCACCAAAGTACAGAAAAAAATGAAATTAATTTATGAACAAATTGCAGTTGATATATGTGCCGATCATCCTAGAACTTTTTGGAATCGAAAAGAGCATATTGTTACTCTTTCATATGAAGATGAACTTTTTGAGAATGATATTCCTACTAAATCTCGTCCTTGTCAGATAAACACCGAATTGGTAGAATTCTGCAAAAAGGAAATTGATAATTTATTACAAAAGGATTTAATAAAACCTTCAAAATCACCGTAGTCTTGTACTGCATTTTATGTTAATAATGTTGTTGAAAGGGAACGTGGAGTCCCAAGATTGGTTATCAATTATAAACCTTTAAATAAATATTTGAAATGGATTAGGTATCCTATTCCCAACAAAAGAGATTTATTATCTTAGATTATATGATGCCAATATATTTTCAAAATTTGATTTAAAATTAGGATATTGGCAGATCCAAATATTTAAAGAGTATACTTATAGAACAACTTTTAATGTCCCATTTGGACAATATGAGTGGAATGTTATGCCATTCGGTTTGAAAAATGACCCATCTGAATTTCAGAAAATCATGAATGATATTTTTAATTCATATTTGAATTTTATCATTGTTTATATTGATGATATTTTAGTATTCTCAAAAACGTTTGAAATGCATATTAAACATCTTGATATCCTTAAGAAAATTGTTATACAAAATGATTTGGTCATTTCTAAACCAAAAATGAGTTTGTTCCAAACTGATGTTCGATTTCTAGGACATCATATTTGTCAAGGGAAATTTTCTCTGATTCAAAGATCAATTGACTTTGCATCAAAATTTTCTGATGTTATCACTGATAGGACTCAATTACACAGATTTTTAGGGAATTTAAATTACATATCCCCTTTCTATAAAAATTTATCTCATGATTTGGCCCCTTTATACGACAGGCTAAAAAAGGATTATAAATCACCTTGGACTGATAGTCATACCACTTTGGTAAAGGATATTAAACTTCGTGTTCAATCTTTATCATGCTTAACTCTTGCTAACCCTGCTTAGCAAAAATTAATTAAGACAGATGCGTCTAATATTGGATATGGCAGGATATTAAAACAAATAAATCCCAACGACAAAAATAAATATTTGATCAGATTTGATTCTGAGAAATGGAGCGAGGCCCAGAAGAAATATGCTACGGTGGCTCATGAAATGTTAACCATCGTTAGATGCATGTTAAAATTTCAGGATGATTTATATAATCAAAATTTTTTGGTAAAAATTGATGCTCAATCTGTTAAGTATATGTTTAACAAAGATTTTAAACATGATGCATCAAAATTAATATTTGCTAGGTGGCAAGCCCAGTTATTTCCTTTTGATTTTGAGATCCATTTTTAAAAGGGAAGTCATAACTCTCTTCCGGATTTTCTATCTCGAGAATATTTAAATTCATAATGAGTTTTATACAACTTTTATTGATGAAAAAACTTTACTTACTATTTTAAAAATAATTCCTCTTAATAAAGATTTGCAGGAATTAATTTTATGTGAAATTATCAACGATATTATTAGAGAAGATTTATCTATACATGATTATGAAGAAATTGTTGATATTGATGAAGATAATTATTACGTGACTATTATGATACATTCGAATAAAGCAATGTGTTATGTTTGCAGGATGGATCCTCCTTGGGTAACCAAGGGCAGAGATAGGGAAAATAATACAAGAGGAAGGGGAAGATCATCCCCAGGATCATCCTACAGATCCTCTTCTAACTCCTCAGTTATACAAATGGGAAGAATGAGTTTGATAAACTCAAGAATCTCCTAAAACGAGGCTTCATCTTCAGTACATCTGGAAGATATTCCAGAAGACAACCCGTTATACACACAACTACATGCTTATTTGTCACAAAAGCAAAATGATACTTTTGTATCAATAGCCAAAGAAGATATGATGATGTCAAGTCTTATGAAAAGGTATCAAAAAAAGAAATGATATTTCTTTTAGAAAAATCTGAAATTCAGAGCAAAGATGAACCCTAGAAGATATTCCAGCGATACCTAATCAACGATTTATATTTTCCAAGTGAGTCATACAAAATCCGATCGTATTACAAAATCATTCTAATAAGCACTGGTAGTGTTGAATTTCAACACTTTTCAGGCTACAATAATAGTGAGAATATTTATGACTTCTCAAAAATAATAATTAAACAGATTATATATGTTGAAGATTGGGGTATCTCCACCATGAAAGAAAGAGATCAGCCTAAACAAAATTGCTATGAGTGTCACATACTAGGACTATATTCAGGCCTTTGATAAAGTCCTTTATTATATTAACGAAAGACATAAACATATGTGGTTTATGAAAATATGTGCAAAGATATTTGCAGGACCAATTCCTAATTGGTTTTTAAATTGGTGGTCATAACACGACCCAACTATAAAAAATTTGCCTGATCCCTTTCTCAAATTATATAAAGAATGGGTTAAAGTCTCACTGGATCTTAATGAGTTATACAATACAGATCATATTTGTTATCTAGAAAAAATAGACCAGATTTATTTTTTCATTGAATTCTCTGTCCCTTGAATTCACAAATGGACCCGGAAGTGGGATTCACTGAGGAACAAATCCCTTGTTTATATAGAACTTTTTACTATAATTTTTGAGATAAATTGATGAAAAAGGATCCCAAAACAAAAACGTTATATGAGCAAGAATTGTTGGATCTTATTGCAAAAAGGATCCAAGAATATGGTATTACTCCCCAAAAGGGAATCATCGTGATAGCTTGGTCAGGCATATTGCCAAAAAAATCTCCGTTCAAGATGGAGATAAATAAGAAATGATCAACAACTATTTAGAAGAAGTTAAGAGGAGTCTGCTTCTTAACATCACTCAATATGAAAAATCTGACATTTCTTTGAGAAGTGAGACAAGCGATGACGCTACCGATGATGTCCAAGAAGCTCAACCTGTTGAAAAAACTATGTCAGAAGATACTCTGAGATAGGCGGAAGAATTCCTCAAAAAAATAGAAAAAGGGCAAGCTGTAAAGACATCTCTACAGCAAAAGCCATCATCAACAGTAGATATACTGTTACTGTATATACGGGACCCACTGATATGGGACCTATGGTTACTGTACAAAGATTCGAAATGTTTTTTTTCTTTTTATAAATAAGTTTATTTTTTAGTCTATTAGGCAGCTGCTTAGAAACCCTTCTCTCTCTACTCTTCTCTCTCCAATTGTAAAGCTCTCAATTTGTAAAGTTTGAGTTCACCGGATACTGACCGGAAGTAAATAAAACTTGTAAAGTTCTCTCATAGTCCTTGGAGTCAGCCATCGTTATAAGGTATTATATTATTTCTGATTACATCTTTTAGTATTTCTCCGATCTGAGTCGTGACTATGTCCGGCTAAAGATTCATATCTATGTCGGATAACTACTTCTCTTTTATAATCACCATGAAAGATCTACTTTATCAAAATATAAATAAATTTATATATGGTTTCTTGATTTGGTTCCAAGATGGTGGTACAGTCAGATTTGATACTATATTTATTGGCTTTGTCTTTGTGACTTCGTCTAGCCAACTGTGGTTCTAAGCCTGCTAATGAGTTGAAAAAGGACGCCTACACCCGGTTAGAACTGCTAGACACATGGGCTCAATAAAAATACGTATTAAATCTTGACAAACCCCTTGCTTGGGTAAAAGGATAGATTCTTCCATACAATCATCAAACTATATCAAAATTTGTATATATTTTGATTCGGATTTATTCCTTGAATTAGGAGGAAAAGGACAAGTTGTAAAGACATCTCTACAGTAAAAGCCATCATCAATAGTAGATACACTATTGATCAACAATAGATACACTGTTACTGTATATATGGGACCCACGGTTACTGTACAAAGATTCGAAATGTTTTTGTTCTTTCTATAAATAAGTTTATTTTTTAGTCTGTTAGGCAGCAGCTTAGAAACCCTTCTTTCTCTACTCTTCTCTCTCCAATTGTAAAGCTCTCAATTGTAAAGTTTGAGTTCACCGGATACTGACCGGAAGTAAATAAAACTTGTGAAGTTCTCTCATAGGCCTTGGAGTCAGCCATCGTTATAAAGTATTATATTATTTCTGATTACATCTTTTAGTATTTCTCCGATCTGAGTCGTGACTATGTCCGGCTAAAGATTCATATCTATGTCGGATAACTAACTTCTCTTTTATATTCACCATGAAAGATCTAGACTTTATCAAAATATAAATAAATTTATTTATGGTTTCTTGATTTGGTTTCAAGATGGTGGTAAGTCAGATTCGATACTATTTTTATTGGCTTTATCTTTGTGACTTCGTCTAGCCAGTCATAGTTCTAAGCCCGTTAATGAGTTGAAAAAAGGCGCCTACACCCGATTAGAACTGCTAGACACATGGGCTCAATAAAAATACGTATTAAATCTTGACAGACCCCTTGTTTGGGTAAAATGATAGATCCTTCCATACAATCATCAAACTATATCAAAATTTGTATATATCTCTATTCGAATTTATTCCTTGAATACGGATGCTAAACTAGATTGAATATGACCGCTCGGATTACCGACAGTCTTCAGAGATCCTGTTAATTGGTATCAGAACCTAGGAACTTTCATGGTAAATATGAGATTGATGTGAAGTATACGACATAGATATGACTTTAACATGGATCTAGGAGAAGCAAGTACTAAATTGGAAGAGGTAGATATACCTCAAAACCTTGATTTGTTAAACAAATGGACTATTCCTAAAGTTGATATTAAAACCATTTATGATTATGGTTGGTTTGATAAAATATCTCATAAGCAGTTAATAAAAACTGCTAAGCAATTTTTGGCGTTAAATTCATCTAAACAGACTATTCGTTTATTAAATAAACGAGATATTGAGTTATATAAAAAATAGTATAATTTCTTGCATATTGACATGGTTCAAATTGCTATTAAACCATTAACTCTTAAAGGGTTACCTGAGACATTTTTAGCTGCTCTTTGTGATGCTAGAAATTTAAATTTTAGACAATCTTTGATGGGTTCGATTGAGTCTACTGTGGCATATGGCCCGGTATATTTTAATACTCAGCCTAATTTGCAATTATCTTTAACTGATGTTAATATTCTTGATGCTTTAACTTTAAATGTTAAAATGCATGGTTATAATTATGCACCTGGATCTGAATTAATTTGTTTATCATATATAATTTATTTTAAATTGCTATCTACGCTAAACCCAAGATGTAAGTTATATGATACATCTGATCAGACTATTTTAGTAGAAACTAATTTTGTTAAATCTAAGGTCACTACTAGAAAACCTATAAAATGGGAAGAAATTAATTTTCCAACTACTTGGACTTTGGATTCTGTTATATCCCCAAGTCAGATATCAAATGTTGTGACTAATTCTGAGTATTCTCATATTACACAAAATACTGATGGAAGGATTTACATTCAGTTTGATGATAAAAGTGTTCCTTATAATAGACATTCATTTTCTGATAGAAGATTGCCTGTTATTCATCATATTTTCCCTATTGAACCTGTGTATGGTCTGGCTCATAATCGTGCTGCTTCTTTACATACCATACCTTCTATTATATTTGCTGATCAAAATAATAAACTTTAAAAAAATTGATCCTCGTACGAATATTGTTCAAGCTAATGATAATTCTTTTGATATTTCTGATAAGGATATTCCTTCTGTATGCGAAATGGATTTTGATCCTAATAAAACTTAATGATGAATGTACACTAAATAGATTTTAGTTCAGGTTCACTGGCAAGAAAATATATTCAAAATGAATTTTCGAGTGATAAATGGAACCAGTTTAAAACATGGTTTTTGGACACTTATAGTGCTACTGATTTGAATAATATTTCTCAAGAATTTTATGAAACTTGTGTTTTACATAATCAAATTATGTATTTTGTACCCTGGTTTATAACCACTTATTTACCTTTATTCATCAACGTTCTTGAACGATCTTTTAAAGATGAATTTGGTAATATAATTAAGGTTGTTTGTCCACCCCAGTCATACTTTATGATACCAATTAACAGGATCTCTGAAGACTGCCGGTAATCTATATTATATCATATTATATTATAATATAATATAATAATTTACCCCACTACCCATTACCCCCTAAACCTCTACTCACATTTCCCACTCCACACCACACACACGTACCACACTATACTCCCTCACCCCCACTTCACCATCAACCCATCTGCACACTACAAATATGCACACAACACAATACACATAGGGACATCAGCAAAACACATCGGCCAAAAAGGGAAACAACCAAAAAAATATGATTCTGCACACTACCAAAAAACCCACTGCCCAGCAAACATAACAAAAAAACACCAAAATATTTTCTTCAAACACACCCACAAAAAACGTACGGGAAATGAAGAAAAGAAAAAAACCAAAAATCCCACAACCCCTTCACATTTATTGTATATTTTTTTTCTTTTTATTTACACACAAAGGTTAAGTTTGAGGTTTGTTTTCGTGGTTTCAAGTTCGTGGTTTCTTATTGGAATTATTTTCATTTCGTGAATTGATTTTCACAAAAGGTACCATTTAATTTTTATTGTATAATTTCATTTTCATGATTGTATAAGACTTGATTCCAATATTATGAAATCGCTCGAATTTTAGATGTGTTTAATTTTGATTATAATGTTGAAATATGTTTGAACTTTTTATATTGTTAAATTTAGAATAAAATTTATATACTAGATGACTACTAATATTATTCTTCATCATTGCATATAAATTCTTTGGTAAATCGATATGAATAATTAGAAATGTGATTGAAATAATTAATAAAATTGGGTCATACTAAAAATAGGTAATTTATTGTTATTAAGGTTGAGTTTCAAGGAAAGGTAGTTTTTGTCATATTTTATTCACGCTCTTTTTATGTCATTAAAGTGTTATGCATATCAATAATCATTGGTTGGCATTCGTCTGATATGAAAGAATCCATAGGAAGATAAGTGAATTAGACTTAAAATGTTCAATATTTTATTATTTTTGGATAATTAAAAACTGCTAATCTATTGAACAAACAATAGAAAGATATTAGAATTCATTTAACGCCATACGTCATAGTTTTTTTTCTCTCTCTTTTAAAAAATAAAATTTGGTTTCAATAAAGAATGTGGCTACACATCTTTTTTGAAACACTTAAAAGAAATCTAAGGATGCATTTACGCACCTTGGACAAATTATTTTAATAGTCAAATTTATTAAATTTAAACTAAAATTTGTAAACTGAGAATATTAGGTGATGCACTCGGAGAAGGGGAGGAGGGGGGGAAGACAATTATGTCTCAAATGTCAAGATCGAGAATGCAGTTATGCATCCGATTTAAGATCAATAAAATTCAACAATAAAAAAAACAAGCGAACCATGGCCTTGGCCACAATTTATCCAAAAACAATTAAGATAAGTATAAGTCAATAAAAGCGACCGTGCTAGAACCACGGGACTCGAGGGATGCCTAATACCTTCCCCTCGGTCAACACAATTCCTTACACAAATTTCTAGTCGCAAACCATATAAAGAGTCATTTCCTTTTGATTAGGGATTAAAAAAAAGTGACTTGGAACACCATAACTCAATTCCAAGTGGCGACTCTGAAAAGAAACAAAAAAAATGATCCCTTAATCAATACCGTCACTTAAATTGGAAAAACCCTACCTCCACTGTGCGAAAAAGAGGTGTGACAGGTGTTATTGTTTTACCCATCTCTGTTGATGTTGTATTCGGTTAGGTTATTATTATTGTCGACGACAACGAGAGATGCTAGTTGTTCCTGAGATTGAGATTTAAGTGCGATTAAAGTTTTTCAATTATATGTTATACGTATATTTGATGGGGCATGCCCATGCGAGGCAGGGATTATGATTCATGTTGTTATATAGCCTTGGTAGATTTATTATTAAAATAATTGAATATCATAATATCATTTCTCATTCAGGTTTATAAATTGGTTGTAACGTACAACAAATCATTACTTATTGTCATGAGATGCACGTGTGACGCACGAGATGCACGTGTGACGCACGAGATGCACGTGTGACACACAAGATACACGTGTGATGGACGAGATATCAGTCAACTATCATAAACATAATGGAGTTTTAAGTAATATACACTATTAGGCTACTATATTAAGAATATCTATATGTAAGCCTCATTATATAATTATAGTTAAAATGAGAATTCATTTTTTATTGTAGTTGCCCAAAGCTTCGTGGAATGTCTCTTGCATTGTGGATTAAGGTACGACTTTCAAAAGATTTTTTTAACTACTCTTCTAGTCATAGCTGAGATATGATGTATTCGTTATTTATGTCTTTATTTTTTGTTGTCTTCCAAGTTCAATAATATTTTAGCGGACAAACAGGTTGTACAAGTATGGCTAACTTTAGCTTTTGCACATCACGGAACAACCCAATATGTGGATCCAGTAAGTTGGCGAGCAGCATCGGATGATCTGAAATGGGATTTGAAATATTTTGTCCCGGGTGTTATTGTTTTAGCCATCTCTATAGATATTGTACTCGGTTAGGTTATTATTATTCTCAGCGACGATGAGAGGTGTTAGTTGTTCTTGAGATTGAGATTTAAGTGTGATTTAAGTTCCTTAATTATATGTTATATGTATACTCGATGGGGCGTGCCCATGCGAGGCAGGGATTATGATTCATGTTGTTATATAGCCTTGGTAGATTTATTATTTAAATAATTGAATATCATAATTTCATGTCCATACAGGTTTGTAAATTGGTTGGAACGTGCAACAAATCATTACTTATTGTCATGAGATGCACGTGTGACGCACAAGATGCACGTGTGATGCACAAGATGCACGTGCGATGCATGAGATATCAGTCAACTATCATAAATATAATGGAGTTTTAAGTAATATACACTGTTAAGTTACTATATTAAGAATATCTATATGTAAGCCACGTTATATAATTATAGTTAAAATGAGAATTTTTTTTTATTGTAGTTGCCCAAGCTTCGTGGAATGACTCTTGCATTGTGGATTAAGGTACGACTTTTAAAAGGTTTTTTTAACTACTCTTCTAGTCATAGCTGAGAAATGATGTATTCGTTATTTATGTCTTTATTTTTTGTTGTCTTCCAAGTTCAATAATATTTTGGCGTACAAAGAGGTTGTACAAGTATGGCTAACTTTAGCTTTTGCGCATCACGGAATAGCACAATATGTGGATCCTGTAAGTTGGCGGGCAGCACCAGAAGATCCGAAATGGGCTTTGAAATATTCAGTCCCGGGTGTTATTATTTTAGCCATCTTTGTGGATGTTGTATTCGGTTAGGTTATTATTATTGTCAGCGACGATGCAAGGTGTTACTTGTTCTTGAGATTGAGATTTAAGTGTGATTAAAGT
The DNA here is from genome assembly GCA_036250505.1 of Solanum acaule. NCBI lineage: Eukaryota > Viridiplantae > Streptophyta > Magnoliopsida > Solanales > Solanaceae > Solanum > Solanum acaule. The sequence goes on along the minus strand of JAJOOR010016399.1, from coordinate 23,461 downwards.
TCCTCAATTATATGTTATATGTATACTCGATGGGGCGTGCCCATGCGAGGCAGGGATTATGATTCATGTTGTTATATAACCTTGGTAGATTTATTATTAAAATAATTGAATATCATAATTTCATGTCTCACGCAGGTTTTTTAAATAGGTTGTAACATGCAACAAATCATTACTTATTGTCACGAGATGCACGTGTGACACACGAGATGCACGTGTGATGCACGAGATATAAGTCAACTATCATAAATATAATGGAGTTTTAAGTAATATACACTATTAGGTTACTATATTAAGAATATATATAAGTAAGCCTAATTATAGTTAAAATGAGAATTCATTTTTTATCGTAGTTGCCCAAAACATCGTAGAATGTCTCTTGCATTGTGGATTAAGGTACGACTTTCAAAAGGTTTTTTCTAACTACTCTTCTAGTCATAGCTGAGAAATGATGTATCCGTTATTTATGTCTTTATTTTTTGTTTTCTTCCAAGTTCAATAATATTTTGGCATACAAACAGGTTGTACAAGGCTAATTTTAGCTTTTGTGCATCACGGAACAACACAATATGTGGATCTAGTAAGTTGGCGGGCAGCACCGAAAGATCCAAAATGGGCTTTGAAATATTTAGTCCCGGGTGTTATTGTTTTAGCCATCTTTGTGGATTTTGTATTCGGTTAGGTTATTATTATTGTCAACGATGACGAGAGGTGTTAGTTGTTCTTGAGATTGAGATTTAAGTGCGATTAAAGTTCCTCAATTATATGTTATATGTATACTCGATAGGGCGTGCCCATGCGAGGTAGGGATTATGATTCATGTTGTTATATAGTCTTGGTAGATTTATTATTAAAATAATTGAGTATCATAAATCATGTCTCATGCAGGTTTGTAAAGTGGTTGTAACGTGCAAAAAATCATTACTTATTGTCATGAGATGCACGTGTGATGCACGAGATGCACGTGTGATGCATGAGATGCACGTGTGACGCACGAGATGCGCGTGTGATGCACGAGATATCAGTCAACTATCATAAATATACTGGAGTTTTAAGTAATATACACTATTAGGTTACTATATTAAGGATATCTATATGTAAGCCTCGTTATATGATTATAGTTAAAATGAGAATTCATTTTTTTATTGTAGTTGTCCAAAGCTTCGTGGAATGTCTCTTGCATTATGGATTAAGGTACGACTTTCAAAATGTTTTTATTAACTACTCTTCTAGTCATGATTGAGAAGTGTTGTATTCGTTATTTATGTCTCTATTTTTTGTTGTCTTCCATGTTCAATAATATTTTGGCGTACAAACAGGTTGTACAAGTATGGCTAACTTTAGCTTTTGCGCATCACGGAACAGCACAATATGTGGATCCAGAGTTGGTGGGCAGCACCGGAAGATTCGAAATGGGCTTTGAAATATTTGGTCCCGAGCGTTATTGTTTTAGCCATCTTTGTGGATGTTGTATTCGGTTAGGTTATTATTATTGTCAGCGACGACGAGAGGTGTTAGTTGTTCATGAGATTGAGATATAAGTGCGATTAAAGTTCCTCAATTATATGTTATATATATGTATACTCGATGGGGCGTGCCCAAGCGAGGCAGGGATTATGATTCATGTCTTTTTATAGCATTGGTAGATTTATTATTAAAATAATTGAATATCATAATTTCATGTCTCATGCAGGTTTGTAAATTGATTGTAACGTGCAAAAAATCATTACTTATTATCATGAGATGCACATGTGACGCACGAAATGCATGTGTGACAAACGAGATGCACGAAATGCATGTTGACACCCAATTTTGACTCTCCTTTTCTTTAATTCATTAAGTTTTGAGCCTCTAAATTAATAGCATATCAAAATGATCTTTTAAAATTATATGTTCTACTTTTTTTATATATCTTTTCCTTTAATATTGGATTTATCGTCACTTAATTTAAAAGCTTCGTACTTATTTAATTAATTATAAATCCATATTTTTCGTCTCTATATTTTATATTAGTGTAAAGTCGTAATATTGATATGTTTAGTTTATAAATTATTAATTATCATCTTATAATATATATTATATACATTAGTTATTAAGATGAAGCCCAAAATAATTAAATAGAGGAAGGGAAAAGCCCAACATAATCGGACCAAATGAGCTCTAAATCAGATTAAGTGATCAGACTATTTTTGTATGTCAAAAAGGAGCCCAAGTCAACCAGTCCATTTAGTTTTCAGCTACCATACCCCTTTAAGCCCTAAAAATAAATTAGGTCTCAGTCTTTTCTTTACTCCAAATGCGCTCTTATACTTCTTCCCTCTTCAAGATGAACGTTCAAATGCTTTTTCCATTTTACAGACGCTTAAGGCACCATTTTCGTGCAAATTTTGGAAGCTACAGATGCGTCTCCATCCCCCTTCCCATTTCGTGTTTCAACGTTTGTCCATATTAAAGGCATAGTAAAAGCTTCCCTATTTCACGTATAGGCTGAAGCAATGTTTGGTCTTCTCTGTTCAAATCACGTAAAGGTTCAAAAGTTCATCCAATATTATCATCGTTAAGATTCAGTGCGTGGAAGGAGATTCAAAAAATCAAATCTTGCTCAAATTTTACCCCTTTTCGCCTACCAAGCTTCCGAGACCAGTGAAATACTTCATATACTCTCGTTCTTTTACTTCAGTTTATAAGTTATAAATCTCGTTTTACTATCTGTGGAGGAGTCGTAGATTTGAGACTTCAAAACTCCAGTCACTGCTCCTTAAAAGGTAACGTCTCCTTCATAACATTTTCCTCATCTTCTTCTGTTTTGATATGTCATTTCCAGCATTTCAAGGTCTTTGATGTTGTTATTTGTCGTGGAGTTCTTGGTCTGCCATCTTGGGCCTGGTTTTGTTACTCCCCTTCCCCCAGAGTCGACTCTTTTCATTTATTTCTAAGGGCGTTAGTGAATTTTCATAGCAAGTATTGATTCGACGTTTATTATTATAGTGTGATTAAATCATTGAGACTCTCTATAGATCCTACTATCAATTCATCTTTCGATGATTTGATACAGTGTATAAGAATAGTAATGAATATAAAATATCTGTAATATTTCAAATTATTTTCCTAAAGAATCAACAGAAAAAATATGAAATGCAAGTGCTAAAGTTTGACGCATACAAGTTATTATCAAATTTACTACAGCATGCTAATTTGTGTACTATTTGAATAACACCACACATGCATGCAAAGATTAGGAGATAAATACAAGTATTCAACTCATCTTTTATATTACTAGTAATGTATGATTATTTTCAGGAGATGTTGACATGACCACCAGTTATAAATGAATTTTTAATTAAAAAATCCAATTTTTAAAATAAATATTTTTAACTTATACCAATACTACCTCAAGAAATTCAACAACAGAAGCTAAAAATCTCCTATTTCATTTCAGCTCCAAGAGACATTTTTCAACTTCCACAGCTCTACCATGCTAGTTAACTCAAAAGTAACCGTGTAAAAAATCATGCTAGAGTTGTGGGTTCGAATCCTAACATCTCCCAATACATGTTTTCTCAGTTATGACTCTCAGGTATAAGCCAAAAGATTAAAAAAAAAAAACTTTTGAGAGTCGTACCTTAAACCACATTGCAAGAGACATTTCACGAGTTTGCAAATGGTGATGCTAAAGCTTAGGAGCTTGATGGATCAGAAGTTGGAGGAGGAAAAACCAAGGGGTGACAGTTCTGGTGGAGGCCTCTTTGGTGGCAATGGTCGTGGTGGTGATGCTGGACGTTGATTGAGGACTCTGACGATGATGATTCTAGTGATTTTGGGAGCGAATCTGATGTTGACAAGTGATATAGCTCTCCAACGATCTACTGGCCGAAGTCGATTTGGGTAACATTATTCCCTCCAGGACTCGATGGACTACCCATCAATATCTGATGATCCCGTTAAAAGTGATAAGTAGCAATGCTTAATTGAGTTTTGAGCTTCTAAAAATGCTATTTTTATGTTTTAAAACATTCAGTATTTAGATAACACAAGTCTTTCAGCTTCTCATCCTCGTAGTAGCAATAGTTGGCTTGCATTCCTGTTGTATTTCGACTTGGATCTATGTAGTTGGGGGAAGTATATCAATTTTATTAATATCTCTTACAAAAAAACGTAGATGTTCAAAAAAACAAGATTTCTATTTTTGGTATGCTACTATATATTTATTCGCGTTTCCACATATGTGCTACACTGTGGTCCTATTTTATTTATATTATACACTCTCCATGTGGTATTTTTCGTTGTTTTTCGAAAGTCAATCGGTTTAAGTTTAAATTAGTTAGTTAAAGAAATAAGAGATACCTATTTAAATTGGTTTTTAAATATTTGCATACATGTTTTAATTCATACAAATTTATATCATCATATATATTATTATAAGTGGGAAGTTCCTAACTTCAAAATTGGATTACGATTTTGCCCCCTATAGTAAATTAAAATGTAATTAATTTTTTAATAAAATATTAATATATTGAAATCAAAATCGAATTAAATGTTTAATTTGCAATAAAAAAATTTGGTTGGGTGGGGATCGAAATTATATTAATAATGAATTATAGAATTTATTTACGCAACCCTTTCATGTCCAAACTTTATTACATGCTGAAGATATATGTAACTTTATTACATGCTGAAGATATAATATCAAACTTCTCACATTTCATCTTCCATATAACTGAAACTTATTTAATTTCTCCATTAATCATTAATTTGATCAACTTATATTTTTTAATACAGAAAGATTGTAGATTTTAAAAGGTTTATTAAATAGTAAAATAAAGATTAATTTATAATTATTAGATATATGAAAAGGAAGTCCACAAATCATCAAAACTGAACTGTATAAGCCTGAGAATGGTTTTCATTTCCTAAGAATGCTTTAGTAAGGTAAGAAATTTCATTTTCGTAGTGTTTTCCTTTGTTTTTATTTTTTGTTTTCCTTTCTTTTCTAACTTTTTTTTTTTGCAGAATATGTTTGAAATTTACATGAAAGTTCTATGGCGTTTTCCCTTTATTTATTTCTTTTGGATCCGCTATCTCCCTGATTTCATTCAACATACCTAAATTGTCCTAATATTGATGGACGTTATTGCAATGTAAAAAGATGTGTGTAATGGTTTCAGGCCTACTACACATAACACAAGAGGTTCAATATTAATACCTAAAGAATTAAGGTAATGACAGGTAGGTAGACGATTATGAATACAGAACCACATGAAATATTTGATTTTGTTAGGACAATTCAGGCTCCAGATCCAGATTATCCATGGCATGTTTATAACCAGAACTTGTAGAGAAAAAACCATGAGGTGTTAGGGACCATATGAGGGTATCAACTGGATTAAGGTTTCTGGGTATATAAATGGCTTTGATAATGTTTTCCACCTTCTTTGGTATCATTAGTTCACTCATTATGTTATGGTTCCAAGATCCATCAACAATAAATCAATAACTGTCATAGCCATTTCATCTATTGTATGTGGCCCGTTAATAATGTGATGCAAAGGCCTACTATTGGGTATTCATCTATCTGTCCATAGTTTGATCTTTTTTCCATTACCTAGATCCCAAATAGTACATTCTTTACAAAATTTCCAACCTAGCATAATATTTTTCCAAGTGCTGCTAGTGGTTATTAAATTTTTGTCTATGGTGTTAAGATTAGTATTTCTAGTATATTTATTAATAAGGAGGGCAGCCCACAAAGTTGTGGGATTTTTATATATTCTCCAGGCTAGTTTGGAGAGCAAGGCATCATTTTTAACTTGCACTTTTGAATTCCTAAACCTCCTTCCCCCTTAGGTCTTGTAACTATATCCCAGTTTAGTAGGTATAGTTTCCTTTTAGAGTCGGTAGTACCCCATATGAAATTCCACTGCAAACGATCTACTTGTTTGGAGATGTTATTAGGTAATTTTATATATTGCATAACGTGAGTTGGAATGTTATTTATGGAAGATTTGACTAGAGTTGTGTGTTCCGCAATATTCAAGAATCTGGTTTTCCATCCTGAAAGTTTTGTCTGCAGGTTATCCAAGATGAATTGGTAGTCCCTTTTCAAAGGTCTTTTATGGAAGATTGGAAAGCCAAGATATTTTCCAAAGGATTTGCTCGACTTTATATTCATATGATTCGATATATCATCCTTAATTTTTTGAGAGCAGTTGTTAGAGAAAATAATTTTTGACTTAAGGTTATTGATATTTTGGCCAGACCACTCACAAAAGTTCCCAAGGGTGTCTTTGATAACTTTACAGTCATTCAATGTTGCTTTAGACATTAGGACTAAGTCATCGGCAAAGAATAGATGAGAAAGGGAGGGACCATGGGTCGAAATTTTTATGGGATTCCAATTTTTTGCATCGATGACTTGACTAATATTATGAGATAGGACTTCCATGCATAGTATAAAGATATATGATGACATAGGATGTCCTTGTCTAAGTCTTCTTGACGGTTTAAAGAACTCGGTTCTTGACCCATTTACAAGGATAGCGACATTACTTGTGCATATGCAGGACATTATAAGGTTTATAATATTAAGAGGAAACTTAAAATAGTGAAGAGTGTATCTTATAAAAAACCGTTCTAATTTATCGAAAGCCTTTTTGGTCAATTTTCATAATGACGTTACCAAGCTTTCCTTTCATTTTCTTGAAGTGGTTAATGATTTCTTGTACGATGATAGTGTTATCAGTAGCTTGTCTATTTCTTAAGAAGCTCGTCTGATGGCCCCTATCAATTTGTCCATTATCGGTCTTAGTCTTCTAGAGATGGTTTTGATTATGATTTTGTAAGAAGTGTTGCAGAGGCTGATAGGACAAAAGTTTTTAAAAGTTGTAGCATTTTTACATTTTGGAATCAAGCAAACATGTGTGTAGTTTATGTCTTCAGGAACACATTCTTCCTTGAAGATCTCTTTGCAAATGAGATCACCGAGGCCCCTACAATATTCTAGTAATTTTGATAAAAGAAGGGGTGTAGTCCATCTGGTCCCGGAGCTTTGAAGGGTTGAAAGGATCTCACAACTTTAAAACGGTCCAGTCTTTCAAAAATAAGGGCCTTTCTATTTTTAAACCTTTTATTTAGCCAAGTATATTTACTACCTTTGAAACCCATGTCTATAAATTCACAATAATTTATAACATTCCAGAAGTCTCTCGTGCGAGGGTTACTTAAGGCATTCCTGCCTTTTTTGTCTGAGTTAGATAAAAATTCGTTAAAATCCCCACCTATAAGCCACCTTCCGCCAAAGTTATTTTTGATAGTTTGGAGATTTTGCCATAATATTTTACGCATATTTCGATAAGTACTACCATAAATACAACTAAATAACCAGGAGATATTTGTAGCACTTACCTTGATCATGGCATGGATTTCCTGTTCAGTTGTAGCAATTTCATCCAGTTCTAGTACGTTATCATCCCACAGCACAACGAGACCTCCTGAGTTTCCTACGGCTGGAACCTCGATCATTTTGTTAAAATGAAGTTCATCAAGTAAAGTTTGGTGATTCACCATTTTTGTTTCCAGCAAGGCTACTAATAGTGGCTTATGCCGATCCAACAACAATCTAAAGTTCTTCTAAATTCAGGTCCATTTCCTCCCCTACAATTCCATATTATTAAATTCATGGATACGTTCAGTTGGGTTGGAGTTTTCATCTAAATGTTCCTCATGGATTCTAACGGGGCATCCTTGTTTCTCGTTGTTGACTTCATTATCAACACATACCTACCTATCTATGAGATGTAAGGGCTTCTCATATCTATTAGGCTTTTTAATGGTATTGATGGACAAATAGGGGTGTATTTCTTTTCGAATTTTTCCTTAAATATTATTGCTTTTATCTCTTTTAACACAACTATTTCGCTTCTTGTATCTCCTATTAGTTCTAGAATTTTTTCTACTATCTGGGTGTACAGAGGCAGACAAGTTCCTTGGCAAGTTACTGGTATCTGGTTTAGCAGTTGATCATGTTCCCTTTCTCTAAGTTGCGCGGACTCTTCACTTCCAACGCCGTACCAGTGCCGGATTCTCCAAAATACACTATTTTTGGAGAACCCGACACGCACCCGTTGACATGTTTGAAGAGTCCGAGCAACATAGCCCTTTCTAGTAATCATGAAAAGATACTGCAGAAGGAGAGAATTTGATAAAGTCTTTGACCTTTACCAAAAGTGGTTAGTGACAATGCCTAGATGAGAATGCTTCCCTGGGAATCGTTGTGAAGTTAAGGGCTACTCTGTATGTATTTATTCCAGAAGAGACAACTTCTTCAGGCTTCGGATTGTTTGGCTGACAGATTTTAGGTCCAGAAGCATTGCCTTCGTAGCAACGTCTCTATTTGTCTCCCGGAGGTATGTCTCTGTGCTGTTACTTTACCCACTTTCTGATTTGTTTGATTGGGCATAAAGATTAAGCTAGCATGACTTATAATATTTTATGAGATTTCCTTCCGGAAAATATTTTCTTTTTCATCCCAATTTAATGTCGTAGTGTAACTGTGAAGGTGAGGCGGAGCTCTATTGAAGAATAAACTAAAGAAACGAGAGATTCTGAACGACTCTCAGAGCTACGTGAAAAAGGTACTCCTTTCGTCTTTATTGAAAATCCCTGAAAAGTTCTTCAGTGCCATTATCAAAAAGTTTTTACATGATGCTTCGTCTTTGGGTTGTGTTTGGTATGAAGGAAAATCTTTTCCGACTTATTTTTGGTGTTTGGGTACCAAATAATATTTCTGCAGAGAACATTCCCCCTTCTAATGAAGTCTACTTACTTCTTCTAATGTCCTACAACATTCTCCTTTACTTCTCTACATAAAGTTGCCATTTGCCCATTACTATATCCAATTCCATGAGGTTTACTTCTGTGAGCTACCACTATGTGATCTTAAATTCTGTATTACTTCACACGAGTCTCTAGTGTAATGTTGGTTTTTTTTGTTTGTGCAAGTTATAAGTTTTGCAGTAATTATTTTTGCAAATCTCTTGGGTGGCTTTGGCTCTAACCTTAAGTATAAAATAAACGGAACAGCCAACATAAATGCAACCAGAACTGCTGCCCAAGAAGGTATTAGCTGGTTTCTATTTCTCTATATTTCATGCTCCTTGCATTTCAGTTCATGTGACAAAGCTTCAATAAGTATGGAGTTACTAAAGAAAGGATATTTTTGGAACTTGGGAGACATCTTCAAAAAATTGTGTGGTGATAGGTAGGGGTGGGCGTTCGGTTCTTCAATAGTTCATACCAAACTGAATTAGTTCAGTTCGGTTTTTTCTCATTCAGTTCAGTTTGATTCGGTTCTTCGCTTTTTTTTTTGTTGCTTACAATATGATTTTACTCAAAAATCAAACTCATGAATAATTAGAAGATTTTACCTAATCCATGTCCACTTACTCTAAAAGTTCAGATTCGACAATGAGAGAGGAGTTTAGTTGCTTTTTTTTTTTTTTCATGAATTGTATGTGTTGAAGCAACTTGAATTATTTGTCTTTTGTATTTGTCCTCTTCAGTCTTCCCAACCAGCAGAGAAATGGAGAGTAGAGAGAGAGGGGTAGTGTTTGGTTGACAATGAGAGAGGACTTTGATTTGCTTTAGACTGTTAGGAAAGAGGGATGGGCTAGGATTTGGGTTGGGCATGGATCTGAAATTTATGGGCTTGTAGTAGTTTCAAATTTTTGAATTCATGTTATAGAATTGCGGTTAAACCAAAGAATCGGGATCCTAAAACCGAGAACCAAACCGAAAGTGAACTAAAGAACTGAATTAGTGTAGTTTGGTCCGTGTTTTCAGTATTTATGCCCACCCCTAGTTATAGGACATAAAACTTGTGGCCTTGACTAGTCCATGACATATGTGGGGTTTAAAAGCTTCTCATTAAGGATAAAAAAGGAAGCTTCAGTTATTATTAATTCAAATATAGGAACTTGTCATTTTTTTTAGAATGGATTAAAAGGAACATTTGCCGCATGAACTGGAATAGGGGAGTAAGCACCACTGCCGCGAGTCTGCGTACCCTTACTTCCCTTTGGAAATGTTAGTAGAACGCTGTAATGCTAAAAAAGTTTTTTTACTAGGGTTTTTTTCCTTTCAACCAATAAAAGCATTTCCAGAATGTGTTTCTTGGTCTCTACACATATTTCAAGTCTCAGGTGTAACGGCTTGTCAGGAACTAAAATTAATCATATAACCCTTTGATTTTGCTTCTAGTTGGTTGCTTCACTCACCTGGTCTTTAACTTTATGCCCCTAAGAGATAAATATGGGTAGACTCTTGAGTAATTTTTAGGTAACTAACCTATTGTTGATAGCAAATGATTTATTGGATGCTCAAAACAGGTCAACAAATTGTCGATGGGATAATGTCATTAATGGCAGTTACAATTTCAACCGTGGCCAAACTCTTTTCTTGGTAGGAAAATTGTATTTGAATATTTTCAGAATACCTGAGTTTTTACTGATTAGATTGCTCTCATTGCATCGAGGGAAATCATTACCTCAAGCTAGCTTTGGGGGTTGAGTTAGGCCGACGGTTCATTTTTTTCATATGGTATCATGGTCGATCCAATCTCAATTTTTGGTTTACCGAATGACATTATCTTATCCACGCTTTAGGTAATCAGGGAGAGGTGTTTGTGGTGTGGATTGTCCCCCTATTGGTCCAATATGGAATGAGCTGTATGGTTATATGATTTTGGGCAATCTTCATCTCATGATCTCTCTTTTTGGAAAGTTAAACTCATGGCCAATCACCAATATGTGACATTCGCCTGCCAAATGTTTTCGTCTTTTGTTTTTCCTTTTGAAGTTTGGCATCACTTGTCTCTTCATAAGTTTCTGCCTCTATTCTCCAGATGATCATGCAGGCATTGCTTCTCTCATTGGTGGCAATTCATCCACCGCTACTATTTGGCATGTTTTGCCATTACTGCTCCAAGGTCGTGCAAGCATAACTCATCTCTCGGACGACCACTCAGGTGCCATTGATCTATTTGGCGACCGTCACTGCTAGTTTCTACATGACCATTACCCCTCTACATCTGTAAATTTCTTGTTATTGTCCAGCTAATTCGAATTCAAGTTACACTGATAATATTGTGGATATTTGCTCCAAATACCATGTCTTTTTGATTATTTAGAAAAGACTCATTTTCACTTATAGTAGGAGAGACACTTTCATTCTTTGTGTTGTTGCCAAATGACTTTCCTGGGCAAAGAATTCAAACATCACCTTTTTGGGGGGGTGACTCGGACTTATTCTAGCAAAGATTTCATTCTCAACATCACCTTTTTTGGGAGTACTAAATGACCCACTTTGTGGGATTATATAGGGTATGTTGTTGTTGATAACTATGAATTTATCAGTATTGTGATTCGTTGTGATGTCTTTGGTGTTGCACTACAGATTAGTAAAGTGATTAGAGTATCAATGAATCCTCAACAAACAAGAAAGTGTTCTGCCTACGCAACAAAGTTTTACAATAAGAATGCCAAACCATGTGAAATTTATCGCAATATGCCCAGTTGCCCACATCTGGAAAAAAAAAGGCACTTCTGCTACAACGACACCTCAATAAAAGAGAAGCTACGACTAAGCGTTTTTTTGGAAATACAAACTCTTCCAATCCTGCTGAACCGATATGTTTTAGTCAAGATAATCTTGATGTTGGATGCTCTTCCTTCGTTTCAAAGCCAGGTTAGGACATCTAATTGATCATTTTCTATCTTCCTATATGTATGTTGTTACTCATGCTTATAAACATTTTTCTGATAGTAGTACTACGTCTGATATTTCTACGACACCAGTTGTGATACAAAGGAAAAAAATAGTCCATCCCTCTGGAGTTCTTGAAAAATATACGCTTGTTAATCTTTCTTGACCATCTGTTTCTACATTTGTTGTGTGCATTCTTTGGTAGATATTTGTGTTAAATCAGGTTCCATATTAGTCACCTCAAATGCGTCAAATGCTTTAACCTTTGGAAGGGTTTCAACTATCGATTAACACTAACATGAAACTTCAGTTAAATTATTTCTCTTGACTGCTATATACATCTCAGGTAAAGAATAACATTACACTCTTATTATGCAGTTATCGAGTGTAGAGCTCTTTCTTCATCAAATATGATTTTATGTGTAGATGTGCGGCATCTGCAACATCTACCACTTCTGTTACATAGATGTGGGACATACTTCATCAATTTACCAGGTTACTAACCATGTGATAGTATGTTAAATATAGTCACTGACTCACTGATACACCATAAATGATTCGACATGGTAACAATTGTAACTTTCTGAAGTGGGAAAAAGAAAGTATATAATCAACAGCTATGGTGACATCTTCTCCTGTTGTAAACAATTGACACTTATTTTTGTTTAACATTATACACAAATTCGGTCATATTGGCCCCGCTACTGTGCCTAGTATTAAGAATAGATGAAAATGGGAGGGGGTCCAAAAGAGGGATAAACGTTTTCATTTAAGAATAAAACAAACAGATTGCTTTCAATTACTAAAAATAGTTGTTTGAATAATTATTGATTATGGCTCTTTTGCTTGACCTGCACCACATCAATTCATGTATATAACTTATTACCGATACTATTTTTATAATATTATAATGTATTTTTTTCAATTCCTTTTTTCTTTTGTTTTAGATAGAAAAAATTACTTAATTAAATAATACATTTTTATTCTTAAGAACTCTTTTAACTTTAAACTCCTCATTTTTGCTTATAACATAAAATTGAGTAATTTTTGAATTATAAAATAAAATCGAGTGATTTTTTTAAGTGAGCTATTGAATTTTATTAGATGAATCACATTCCTTTAATAGTCAATTATTAATATACATAATGTGAAAGTAATATAAAATTAAGTAATTAACTTATATAATTGTGGAATAAATGAGTCAAATTATATAACTCTAGAATCTAGTAATACCAATACAAGAGTATCTATGAAAACAACATAAGCATAAAAAGAGAGAAATAAGATAATTATAATGATTCTCTCAAATTCAGTGTTGAACAGAAATCAACTCACCCTAAATTCTAATATTCATAGTAACTATCAATCACAAATAACTAGTCAAGTATTTATAGCACTTCCCTCAATCCCTGCATGTAAAAATGTGCAACCAATGTTAGAGTAGTGTGTACGAAAAACATGTGTACTCAACAAATTTTGATTACTAATAATTTTTTAAAAGCGATAATAAATATATCTTAAAAGTTTCGTTTTTCACAAGTAGAATCAATTACGTCACTTATAACGTCATTACGTACCTCAAATGCATCAAGTCAAATTACTACCACAATCATCTCTATTACTCAATTCCAAATCAATCTAAAATGCCAGGGGAAAAATTCTGTGTTGGCCAAAAATTTACTCATTTTCTTTGTCAGATAGTCGAGACTCATGAGGAACTTATCTAGTCCATATACTTACCAGACCAATCATTTTCCATCAACACAATATCACTAATCAAAATCACTTTTCATCGGCACAACACCACTCATCCAAATTACTTTCAATCGACTTTGCATAATGACATTAGAAAAAATCATTTTTCATCAGCATGTATAATAATGATATGAATTTCACAAATAATTTAATACGTAATATCGAGTTATTAACCGATAATTATCATGTAACAATAAGAATGGTATGAATATATATATATCTATATATATATATATATATGCGTAAAAATGTATAATATGAGTTCCTCAATCGATTGGTCGTCTAAGGGGAACGATTCGAATGGAGAAGGGGATTCGACAGTAGGTTTCAACGTGTTGGATGCGATGTTAAAGCATAATTTGGATCGTCTGAAGAGTATGAGGTTTGTTCGAAATTCTATCCAAGTCTTTTTCTAAATTTAGTTTTGAATTAATAAGATTGATTTTCATTTTTATTTCGAGGTACAATAGGGACCTTTTGTGATTCTACTATTGATGGTTTTAAGTGGCTTAACATCTATGCCTTTTTGTTTCTTATTCCATTCACGTGACTGTACCTCAGGCAGATCATAAAGTGAGACCTTTTTTTTCTCTTCCAAGTTCCAACCACCATTATATTATCTGATAAGAAAAAAGTAACGAACTGACAACTAAAAGATATTTCTTTTCAATTTGCAAAAATAAAAAAAAGATAACTAGAAGATAAGTCTTTTTCGGATTTAGTTCTGATGTAGTTATTTGTATTTAATGGGAAATTATGTTCATAAACTATAGATTGGATGAAAACAAGTAGATTCCCTTGTTAGGTACCTGTCTACTGCACTGTAGCATTGGAGTAAAGTTGTCACATGTAACTTTTCAGGGTCTTGTTCTAGATATTGCCTCCTCCAGTCCAATTAAGAAGATTTGGCTTGAGGTTTTGAGCTGAATTGTTATTAAGAGTATTAAGTTTATATATATATATATATATAGAGGGAGAGAGAAACTTATTTATGATAAAATAACTTTTAGAGGTTTATGGAAGTGTATATGATAGTTCTTTAAAGTGTGACAAGGTCAAATAATTCATAGTAGGTAGGATGTCAAATTATAGTTTGAACAACCTAATTAGTAGTATTGTATAATAGTTGAAATTGATGGAGTAAGAATATTTAGTTCATAGAACGATATCAAAGGGGATAATAAGTTGAAAATTGTTGCCTTCAGTCTCCCTTCCTGTAATGTGGAGAATGTACATGGATTGGTCTCGCTCTGGTTCGTGGATGAGAATTAATAAAAGCACATGATGCACGTGCAACGCACATGATGGACGTGTGACGCACGGGATGCGCCTGCACACACATGTGTAACACACATGTAATGCACAGGCTGCACGTGTGATGCACATGTGACACACAAAATGCACTTATGCCGCACAAAGATGTTTGATCTCTCGTTCATATGGAGAGTCAAGAGAATATATTTTAGTGTGATTTGTATTGGATTTTAATTTAATTTTGACATATTTTTCTACTAGTGGAGTTTGAGACGTCAAGGCTTTATTGTTCTCGTAGATCATTTTTGCATAAGCGTTGGTTCTTTTGAACAGCTAACTTAGGCCAAAAGCATAAGTTGGGGGTGTGGTGAAAAAGGAGGAGCGTCAAGAAGTGTGAAAATTCCCCCCTTGATGGATTGTTTTGAAAAGGATGGAACCCATCTATGGACTATTTTGAAAAAGATGGAACCCCTCCATAAAAAAAGAAATAAAAAAAGGTGCGGTGAACGTGGATAAAGTGTGTGAAAGAAGCAAAAGAAATGGGGTATCCGGTGAGTTATGTTTAGTTGAATAATGGGGTGAATTATGAACATGTTTAAATGTGAAAGAGAAGGAGAAAAAGTGATTTTCAGGCCATACTTCGTGAAGGTGGAAGCCACTAAGCCTAAATGACCATACCTTGACACTCAACACCATTACAAGCCTTAAAAAGACCTTTGTGATCTTGAGTGAGCTGAATTGAATGTTGATTGGAAAATAAGGACAAACCTATGGGTGGAGTCATGCATATGTTCATCTTTGTGAGTGTGAGAGTTGCATTTGATTCCGGGATATTAAATTGTTAAGAAATTTTGTGTGGAATATGGAATCATCTGTGTTGTGAGGCCATTTGAATGCTTTTGATGAGTTTGAACTTGCATTCGAAGCAATCATTGTGAGCTTAAGTATATTTGATAATAGTGAGTCACAATTTGAAACTTTGAGTACACAGTTGAACATTGTAGGTGTAGTTTGAACCTTTTGTGTGCATTTGTGTTGAGTCCTAAGCAACACTGTTTGTAGACATCCTTATTTAATTGATTGATCTTGAGTTTTACTTGAGAACAAGCAAAAGTTTAAGTTGGGGGTATTGATGAGTACGAGATTTCGACTCATTTAGGGTTTCGTTTTCATAGTTTAAGTATCCTTAATGCTGGATTTATGCTCCAAACTGATATTAATGTATTGATTCATGGCTAGGAAAACAAAAGAGAAATGAAAGAGCAACAAAGCTGAAGATCGCTGACTTCACTCGGCGATCCGCTGAGTGGCCTCTTCACCCGCCGAAAGTTACAGTCTGCCACACCTGAGATGAGAGAAATTGGGTGAGGGATAAGCCCTATCGGCAAAGCGCAGATTGAATCGGCAAAGCGCCGATTGGATCGGTGAAGAAAGATTAGTTCGCCGAAATTTACAGAACATTCAATGAGGATGCAAGCAAATTGGCAATCTAAAGGAGCAAAGGGCGCATCACGGAATCCATCGGCGACCCCGACATAGACCGCCTAAAGTTATAGTGCATATTAGATGAAAACTCGAGACAAGACGGCGATGGACAGGGGCGATTGACGAATCGCCAACCTGTCGGCAAAGCACTTCTTACCTTGCTGATTTGCCCTAAAAGGCCAAATTTTGAATCAGTATAAATTGATTTTTTTTGAGAAGGAAGAAGGTATATAGAAACATTGGGAAAAATCATACTCAGAACGAAAACACTGTTCTTATTTAGTTTTGAAGGAATTTTCAAGTAGATTTCTAATTGAGTTTCGTGATTAAAGATACATTGAATCATTTTAAGGGTTTGGAGATCAATACCCAGCCATGGAAAATGTAATAGGTATTGAATTCTTACTTTTTATGATGAATAACTAAAACCCCATACTTGGGGGTGTGACTATGTGACTAATTGTCTGATTTAGTTGATGGGTGTTAGGGATTACTGATTTTATTGCTATTTTGAAGTGGGTTTGATTTATAACTGGTGTTAAATTAATGAATTGGAATGTTTATTTCAATCTTACTTAGCTTTTTATGCTTGCTTGAGAGAGAGGTGTAAAACCAAGCTTATAAATTTGTAGTAATTGGGTTGTTGTGGGTTCATCTTGAGAGAGTGAATTCTAAGCTCAATTCTACTTGTATAGCTCGAGAGAGTGGATAAAGTGAGGTTTTGGGTTGTTTACAGTGTTAAGCTTGTTGAGGTTCGAGAGAGCTCACCTGAATCGTAATAGTTGTTCGAGAGAAAGCTATTACATCTAAGGTCCAGCCTACCCGCTAAGATTTATAAACTGTTAATAATTACCGAGCACCCATTTAGTGAAATTGATAGTTAGTTGGTCATTCCCCCGAGTATATCTTAATTACTTGATACCTCCCTGTTGTCTGTGATTACTTTAGTTGCTACTTGACAATCAAATCCCCCATCTGACATTTATGTCACCCCTTAGATTTACTTAAGCGTTTTCAATAATTTCCATTCCTACAACCGATTAAATCGCATTTACAACTTCATAATTGAATTGTTTGACCCCAACTCACTTGTTGGGTTTTATACTAGATTACGATCGTCTACACCTAGTACCGGATGAGGTGTAGTTGAGTGTTATCAATTTCCCTAATTTAGAAGAAGAATTCCCCAGTTTTTGTTAGGGTTTCTTCTAATGTTATGGGTTTTGATCTAATTGAGTGGATTATGATTGTTTATGATTGAATTGGTAGAATGACATGTTTTAGGATGAAATTACATGTACCCATGTCTATTCTATGTTTCTAACCTAGAATTAATGAAATTGGGTTTTTATGCCTTGAAGGGAAACGTTATGGGTTTAGATATCTCCTTATAGGATTGATGAATTTTGTTTAGAATTGCTTGAGATTGAAGCATAAATGATGAATATGATGTTAATTACTTGAGAGTAAAGCATATATGATGATCATGAGATGTAGTGCTTTGAGAGTAAAGCCTAGACTATGAATTATTGATTGTTGATGCTGTAGTATGGAAGTGAAACTTCCTACAATGAATTGCTAAGCATGATTGTATGAATGTGAAAGGTTTACTCACATGAATGATTCTAGGCTGAAAGGATTGCTCACCTAAAATGAATCTAGATTAAAAGACTATGTAAATGATGAGGCTAGAAGGCGACTACCCTTGACCTCCTTATTGAAGGATATGTGGTGATTTCCCATACTCCTTAGAGTTGAACAAGAGGTGATTCCCCATGTTCCTATTATAATGAATGGACATGGAGGCGAGTACCCATGATCCAAGGTGATTAGCTTGGAGTGTTGCTAGATGTGCCTTCCATGATGTAAGCTTGACTAGAGGTGGATGACCCAAGTCTTGGCTAAGGATATGTTGAGGTTGCTTGAGAAGTATTCCTCTTTTACTATGATGATTTATACGCATGGATTATGCTTGTTGTTTTATTGCCTAACCCTTATGTTTATGTTGTTTATGCTAGCTATCATATTTAGTACATGTTTGTACTAACACATACTCTTGCCTACATTTCTTATCAAAATGTAGGGTCTGGCGACATTGATTCTCACACTCGTGGCTAGGTTCATAGTTGATCAAGGAGTGAAGATTTGATGAGTCCTCATAGCATTCGAGGATTTGACCACCAGTTTCCATTATGTCGTTCTATTATGTTTTGGACTATTGTATGGGCTGTGTCCCAAGGATATTCTATTGTTCATGTTTAGATGGTTTGAGACAAGTGTTATAGACTTCCGCTTCGTTTTATAAAAAACTTTGATTGTTTTGAATTGTTTTAAATTTCTGCACCATTTTCTATTACTTTATGTCATGATATGCTAAGTGGCTTGTATGAGGCCTCTCGGGGTCTTGTACGCCTTGTTACATCTAGGGGGTTGTCACGCCCCGAGGCTATTGCAGGACGTAAACACGGGACCTAGGATCACAACTGACCTCAAGCTAACCCTGAGCTGGCATATCATAAGCATACTAAAAGACTACTGAATAAAATATACTATGCGGAAGCTTAAAAATCGTAATTAACGAAAGTGGGGAATACCCAATACTAATATAAATATATAAAAACTGAGAGTTTAATAACAACTAAAAGATCAAACTCAAACTGAATCTAACTATGTCTGAATGAAAGCCTCTAACTGATTAGAGATGCTGGGACATGCCCCCAGCTAACTCTAGCAAAACATAAACTAAAACAAGAATGACTAAATAAAAGACATGTCAATCGTCCTCGAAGAATGAGGACTCACCACTGATACTGCTGAACTGGAGATTGAGAACCGATCTATGCGTGATCTGAATGCTGAGGACCTAAACCTACATCACGAGAAGATGTAGTGCAGAGTATGCGTACTGAGCATGCAAGATAGGATAAAGCTGAACAACATATACATAACTGAAATAGAGCATACTGAGCAATGATATAATCTGAACATGATGAATATACTGAACATACTGAATATAAACTAAACTGAATGCAATGACCAAGTACATAACATGCTGAAACTGAATACTGAACTGTAACTGATAACCTAGTCAATGCACTAGAATCTGATTGTGGGAGTGATGAGTCCTGGATTTGGACTCATTTAGGGCTTTGTTTATATAGATTTAGTGTCCTCAAATGCTTAATTTGTGCTAATAACTGATGTTAAATCCTTGATATTTGGGTATATGGATTGAGGAACAAAGCAAGGACACTAACATGCAAAAAGGGACAAAACAAGCTGAAGAAATGAAGATGGGCGAGCCTAAGGATCGCCAAGAGCACTCAGCGTGTCGCCGAGTGGCTCATTAGACTGCCTAAAGTTCCAGTGTGCCAAACCCTGAAGTAAAAAACCAAGTCGGTGATGAAAAGGAGCAGTCAACGAATCGCCAAGCAGTTCCGCGAAGCAAAGATAGATCGCCCAAAGTTACAGACCTCGAGGATGATGAATGCCAAGGCAAAAAGGCGAAGGAAGAGGTCAAAGGGTAGATCGTCGAGTGGTTCGGCGAGCCCGACTTACTTCACCGAGTAGCTCTTCGTAACTTATTTTTGGCAACTATAAATTAGATTTTGAACATTTAGTTTAACATCTTTTATTATATTGAAGAATCTAGGAGACATTTTTGCAATACGAAATTAGCTTAGAACAATTTTCTCTTAAGTTTTTCTTAGTTTTTGAAGAACCTTAGAGATTCAATTTGGAGATTTTGGAAGTGGGTTTCAGATTTACTTTTAATTGAGCATTGTAAAGACTAAATCTCTCTTACCCAGTTGATGGCAAATCGATTCGGTAGTAGTGTTTTCCTTTTTATGATGTTTGGCTAAAACCCCAATTCCTGGGATGTGATCCTATGATGATAGGTTGAATTAGTTTATGGGTATTGTTCATTACTAGTTTAAATGCTGAATTGAAGTGAGTTTAATCATTAATTGAGGTTTAATTTATGATTTGTAGTTGCAAATGCAGTTCTACTTTTGTGATCTTGCCTTGCTTGAGAGAGAGGTTTTAGAACTAAGATTATTGATTAATTATTTGTAGGTATTGGGTTGAGCCGGGTTAGCTCAAGAGAGTGAATTCTAAACCCAATCCTACCATCTAGATCGAAAGAGTGGATGTATTAAGGTGTGGGTTGTTCTTCATTGTCATGCTTGTTGATGTTCGAAAGAAATCACTTGATTCGGGGTAGTTGTTCGAGAGAAAGCTATCTCCGTTATAGTCTAGCCTACTCACTGATTTTTAGTTGTTTACTAGTAGTTTCAATTACCCATATATCTATATTTGCCTAAAATCCATCACATTCCGAGAATCTATCTCCTTATTGTTATTTAGAATTGTTTGTGACTGCTGTGTAGTTGATAATTGAAACCAAAAACCCTCATTTGACATTCGTGTCACTCCTTTTATTTGATTAATGTCTTTTCTCGATAATTTCTATTCCTATGGCTGATTAGACCACATTCATACTTCTTAATTCAATTCTAAACAAGTACCACTCCCAGTGGGATTCAACCCCAACTCATTTAGTTGGGATTTATACTGATTTACGATCGTTGACACCTAGAATTGGATGAGGTGTGCTTGAAACGTTAAAATCAAAATGGTGCCGCTGCCGGTGAGTGGTGTTGTTTGAAATTCTTTTGGTGAAGTTGAATTGTGTTCTTTTTAGTTATAGTTGAATCTACTTATTTTTTTCTTGGTTTTGTGTTGCTTGTGTTAAAACAGAGGAGGAGATGAGCGTTAACAGAAGTAATGGTAGTCAAGTGGGCCACCAAGATGGCATTGGGAATCTCAATGACTCGAATGTCAATGACCCAAACCAAGTGGGTGGTGTTGGTGCCATTCATTTGCCTCCAGCTAAAGGAAACACTGTTTTTCACATCATAAGCACCATGCTTCAGCTCCTAAAACTGGAGGTTTGTTTGGGGGGCTGGCTCATGAGGATCTCCATGAGCATATCAGAAATTTTGTTGATGTCTGTGGACCGTTCTCATTTAAGAACATATCTCAAGAATCAGTCCGTCTCAGGTTGTTCCCATTTTCTCTGATGGGAGAGTCAAGCAAGTGGTTGGCTGAGTTGCCAAGAGATTCTATCTTTTCGTGGGATGAACTTACTACTGCATTCCAAGTGCAATTTTTCCCTCCTTCGAAGATGATGACACTTAGGGATAATAACCAAAGCTTCAAACCCTTGGAGGGTGAGCCAATCCATGAGACTTGGCTGAGGTTTAAGAAGATGGTGTTGCAATGCCCAACTCATGGATTTCCCGATAATGTACTGCTACAATACTTTTATAGAAGCCTCGAGTCGATGAACAAGGGAGTGGCTGATAAACTCTCTCCGGGAGGTTTAAAGCAACAACCCTATGCAATAGCATCCTAACTCCTTGATTGCATGACCAAAATTAACCGGGCATGGTACACTCACGAAGACCAAGTCTCTCCTCTTACTTATAAAATGACAAAAGAGTAGATTGAGATAGATCAAGAGAGAGACCAAAACATGGCAAAGATGATGACCCAGCTGGACATCTTGGCCAAGAATGTCATGGGTGCTGGTATAAAGAGTGTTAATGTTGTGGGTGTTGGTGGTGTAAACCCTGATGAGGCCAAATTTGAAGCAATGTACAATGAGAAAGTGAACTTCCTAGCAAACCAAAGAGGAGGTTATCGTGCAAACTACCCAAGGCCGGGTGGTAATCAAGGTTGGAATAGAGATGAGTGCTGGAGAGACCGTGACAGAGATTGGCGTGATCGTAACACTTCTTGGAAGGAAAGAGAGGGGGAGAAGGATAGGCATGTGCCTCCCCATGAGCGTCAAAAGCCAAAAGAATCTGAGGGTGGCCGTACGGAAGACATGCTCTCACGCATTCTCAACAAGGTTGAATGGTTCGATAAAGTGTTCAAAGAAATGAAGGAGGATGTATCGACTCTCAACCAGACGGTGACTTCTCATTCCGTCTCTATCAAGCAGCTGGAGACCCAAATGGGTCAAATTTCTTCACATCTAAACCCAAGACAACAAGGAGGGTTTCCTAGTGATACAATGGCAAACCCATAAATAAAGCTTGAATGGGTACTTGCATCGTGCCACGAAGTTAACTAAGGTGCTTCTTGGGAGGCAACCCAAGTTTTTACTGCTTTAAGTTTGATTATAAATAACGGGTGTTGATTGCGCAGGTTGAAAAGTGGAATGTGTTTGAGAATGTGCAGGTTGGCGAGCCAAGAGTCCAATCGGTGACTCGCCGAAGAGGTCGGGTAGCCCGACCTGGACCGCCGTTGGACTCACAAAAACATGAAGTGGAAGTCTGTTGTAACACCCCTAAAAATGAAGTAGGATAAAGTAGAGCCTCACATGAGTTTTATGCATTAATAACTTGTTAAAATAATGAAGAATAGCCTTTTAAGTCAGATTTAAATAGTTTGGAGGCCAAACATCAAGGGACGACCAAGACGTTTAGAAACTAGTCTTTTACGTGTTGGTGTGTTCTAGTATGTTGTTCATGTTTTTATGTGTTGTTTGGAGTCTAAAATCAGTGGAGGTGACCCTAGTGTCTTAATAAATGTTTTTAGGGTCAAAACGTTCGGATATGACACCCCGAGGGCCACCATAAGGGTCCCCGAGGAGGACCCCAACCTTGGCCAAGCAAGCTGCCAAGGCAGCTTGAAGTTGTGCTTGGAGGGAACATGTCCGCATCGCGGACTAGCTCCACCAAGGGCCAAAAGTTTGGTCTGCGTCGCGGACATGTCGCGGACTCTAATGTCTCGGATTTTAATTTATGAAACTTATGGGAACACCTCTGCGTCGCGAACTTGTTTCCCAACGAAATCTGCGAAAATAAAACTTAAATATGACTTGTTTAAAAGGTCCAACTAAGTGAAGGTTAGTTTGGGTACTTTGGGGAATTATTATAAACAATTATTCTACCTATTCTAGGGTATTTTAAGTTGGTTTAAACCCCAAAAACCTAGAATGAGACCCCTTTCTTCAAATTGACCCTTCCCTCTCAAAATTAGATTCTCTCAAAAACTCCATTGAAGACCTTGATGAAACTCAAGCTAGAAGATGGGTTTTCAACTGATTTCTTCTTCAATTTCATGGGTCTTCAATAATTAAGGTATGATAACTCTTGATTCTTGAATAACCTCTCATTCAAGGAGTTCTATCAAAGATTTT
>JAJOOR010016398.1:0-28267 GCA_036250505.1 Solanum acaule | reverse complement strand
AAAAATAACCGTCGTTTTCGGTTTTTTTTTTTTTTTTTTGGATTGAAAGTAATAATTTTTTTAGGACATACGTATCTCGATAGACACATACACCTATTACATGAACAATCCACAAGAAAGCTAATGTGAATTCAATTAAGCAATTAAACGATACTAGAGTTATTATGACACGAACAAAGAGGTTCACTTAAGAGAAAATGTTACCATCTTATATGAGGTAGGGTACGTAAAGACTAAAGTAATGAATTTTGATGGACTTGGTCTTAAGGTTGTAATAGTTGGATAAAATTTGGGATAAATTACCTATATACACACATTTATTTTCCATAATTTCCATTATTCCCTACAATTTCAAAAAAATTCAAAATCTCTTACTTTTCCCCAATTCTCAAGTCAGCTGGATACATACTTCCCAACCTTAACCCACGTTTTCCTTTCCTTTTTCACTCCTTTAATTTCTCCCTAATTTCACTCCACAATCTTATCAGTTACAATTTTCATATCAATTTGATTTTCAAAAGGATTCTCTCTCCAGTCAATCAAATTCAAACTACTCAATAAGTACAGTGCGTCTCCTCCATAGTCGTCTTCTTCAATTTTATTTTTCCTCTTATTTATATCCTGATACATATGGATAAGGATCCTTCTTTTAGTATTGGTATTACTCAACTAAACTCTTCTAATACTAGATGAATATATGATTATGATGAAGAATCAGAGTGTTGAACAAGGAAGTTCCTTCATCTTCAAAAGCCAATGTTGAAAAAAAAAATCCAAAAAGGGGGAAGAAAGACTGAACCGGCAATTTCTCGACCTACATTACCTAAAGTATTTGTTCTTCATCTATTTACGACCTTTTTTTTTATGTTTGATAAGGCCTATGGTGTGTTGGGTCGAAATAAGCCGATATATTATTTTTATCATGTGGTATGATATATGATTTGTTGGGGCAAAAAAATGATACATTATTTGTTATTACTTGATTGTATTGTGTTGATACATATAAATCCTAATTTTATTCTAGTTATTGAATATGTGGAGGAATGTATCAAATAATAAAGTTCACTTTGAACTCTTGTATGTAATGTTCTCACTGATGTATCTTATAACTTGTTTACTATACATTAATTTTCTAAAGCTTATATAATTTAAAGCTTTGAAAAGTTGCTCCTGTAAGTATTAGTATGATTTTGTTTTGAATTATAATGTATCTTCTTTATTTTTATAATGTATCTTTTGCATTTTGAAGGGACTACGGATTGTTTGTAGTTGCATTTGTTGAGTTCCTTAGCGATGAAATTCATATTCCATCCAATGATTTCCGATCAGATTACACCCATACACAATATGCAGTCTTATTATGAAAGTTCGGTACTGAAAAAGGCCAAGACAAAATACGTCAGTGATAATGAGGATCCACTAAAACCTAAGAGTCAATTCACAACACCAGCTCAACAGGATTTGGTTAATGCTGAATAGAGATTATCCATGTGTTGTTAGACACCTTTTTAAAGTTTTGGGGTTTTAAAGATACATTAACCCTAGTTTTAGAGTGGTTGTTTTTATTGTTTTAAGATACTTCTTTCTACTCAAATTTTAGAGTATTTCTCGAAAAACTTGTTTATTTTGACTTTAACTTTCATTATATTTAGTTGTTATTTACGGTAAGGATTGTCTTATACATTTTTCTTATACAATCTGATACAAAAATGTCATAAAATTAAGTATCAGATTCGTTCATGCATACAGATACAAAAAAAATTCTCATTAGTTCTAGTTAGTTACTGATACATTTGACACCTAACCAATGTAATGTACTCGATAACTTGATTGTTGATTCATTCATGTATATACTTGATAACTTAGTTGTAGTTAGTTGTCAATTCATTCATGTCGATACATTGGGCACTTAGTTGTAGTTAGTTGCTGATTCATTCCCGTATCTAATTGATAACTTAATTCTTATTTATTGTGATACATTTATAGATACACTTTATTTCAACCTACATACACCAAATCTTCACAACCTTATTATATCAGATATATTATTATTAACTACAAATTGATACATTATATAAAAAAATGTATCTTATCAACTTGAAATTGATTTACAGTATGGATCTTACAAAATCAATTTCAACTTCATTTGACACCTAACCAACACAATGTACTCGATAACTTGATTGTTTGATTCATTCATGTATATATCTAGTTAGTTGTTGATTCATTCATGTTGATACAATGGACACTTAGTTGCAGTTAGTTGTTGATTCATTTGTGTATCTAATTGATAACTTAATTCTTATTTATTGTGATACATTATACACTTTATTTCAGCTTACGTACACCTTTTTCACAAACTTATTGTATCAGATACATTATTATCAACTACAATATAATACATTATATATAAAAAATTGTATCTTATCAACTTTAAATCTTCCACAATTACATATTTATCTTTGAAGGCAAACAATGTATCTTCTTCCAGAATCATAGACTGAATAAAGATACTCAAATGATGCAATAACCTGTTAACATTAAAAAAAATTAGTGATACATTTCAGAAAACAATTATTTCTATGTATCAACCACAAACAATCAGACATTAACTTATGCTTAATATCATATACAAAATATAAATAAGTTGATACATACCCTCATTCTCGTACATTTTGATGTTTTTAGAACAAATTACATGTATAATGTATCATCTATAAAATCAAGTATTTCACAAACACAATAAGATACAAAAATAGTAATGTATCATGCTTAATATTTTAGTCATGATACAATAATTTAACTTATAACTACATGCATCTGATATATAATAACTATTACACAGTAATATGTCGATCTCTAAGCAAACACTTTACATGCAAAATTTACTTATTCAATGTATCTAATTGATAGGAATACAGTATGCATCACTTTATACAAGATACATAAAAACTAATGTATAACAATTGATCTAGTCATCTCGAAAACACAAATCAAAAATTGAATCAACAACACAATATATGTAATTTATTCTGAAATTAAAACTTTGATCTATTTTATACATTGCGAATTAAGGCTCATGTTTTTTCAAATTCTTGAATGTCTCAACAAAATCAAAATAAAATTGAAAGGATCTTCAACAAACTGGGGGAAGAAATTTGAAATTCATCACTTATGTATTGTTCATAACTCTCCTCGTTTTCCCAGATTCCTAAATGTATCAACAAAATAGATGTATTCATCATGTATCAACTATTATTTTCGACTATTTTTAATCTATTACGATTTGGGTGAGAATTGAGAGAAGAAAATTTGAAGTATTTGAAGCTGGGCGGATTCGGAAGAGAATTGAGAGAATAAAATTTGAATTGTTTGAAGCTGGACAGATTTTGGGAAGAGAAATTGAGAGAAGAAAATTTGAATTTTGAATTGATTGAATCTGTTAAGATTTGGGAGAGATTGACATCAACTTGATTAGCGTGATTTGGGGAAATCACATTTAATTTTATATTCTCTTTTCTTTAAAAGTATAACTGAGTTTGTTTTAATGTATCCAGCTTGTTTGCTATATATCTGGATAACACTTATTTTGAGGAATTTTTGTAAATTGAAAAAGAGTGGGGATAAAATGTAATTTAGATCCTTACACTATGAGATTTATGTAAGTTAGTGTTAGGCTTGAGAAATGATAAAATTCAAAACTTAAGTTGATTAATATAACAAAATATTTATATTTTACTTGTGAATAATATATAAATAATAGTAAAATTTATATATCTAATTTCTCAGTTCGTATTTTTGCGGGCTTTTAAGTAAAATCAAAACCAAACCAAATAATATCGATTTTCAAAATTTAAAACCAAATCTAATAAAATATCATTTTTTTAATTGATTTAATTTGACTTGCGATTCAATTTGATTTTTTACATAATCATGAACAGTCCTACTTACCAACATTGTTCCCAAAACTAATTTACTATAAAAGCAGCGTTATAGATTTCTGAAAATTGTTTGATTTGCACATTATACATTATACATTATCAATTGTACTATTAGAATTTATAGTCTTTCATTTAATAGTAACTAGTATACGTATTTGCGCATTGTGCGAATATATACTAATTTTGATTATTTTAATATCATAAATCATTAAATAGTTCAAATATTTATACATCTTTGTCCTTTACTATTTTTATGTTATATTAATAAAATAATCTTTTTCATGTAAACAATTTGTTATTTCTAACTTTCATATTGACATTATTGTGAACCTATTGATAAATACCAAATGTTGGATTGAGACTAAACGAAAAAAAAAATGAGAACCAATTCCAATTCCTTGATTATATTTATATATTGTATTTTAACTTTTGTTTTTAAGAAAATATGACTTATAAATACTTTATGATTTATGTCATTGTTAAATAATTTTAAAAATTAGAAATAGTGTAAAAGAGAAAGAAACATGAAACTAAAAAAGAAACATGTATTTGAACAACTAATTAAAAAAATCCACCTAAATAGGTGGTTCCAATTTATTTTTGATATTGTGGATGTTGTGCAGATTAGTAACTTCATATTTTTTTATTTTAAGAAAAATAATACTTAAAAAAATCATCTAAAACCGGTATATTTTCTAAAATGGATTTCACTAATTTAAAAATAATTTATACACAATTATGTATCTTATTTTTTCAAAATACAATTTTATAAATTATATATTTTAAAATACTGATTTTTTTTTGTGTTGACATGTGGACTTTGTTACGACTCTTTTTTAAAAATATCTTTTTTTAAAGTAGAAAACTAAATATATAATGCAATGATTTATTTTTTTTGTTGACATGTGGACTTTGTTACTACTCTTTTTTTAAAAATATCTTTTTTTATAGTAGAAAAATAAATATATAATGCAATGATTATATATTTTGAATTTCTTATTTTAGAAAATTATAATTACTTTGAAAATTATTTGTGAGTTTATGATTTTATTTTTATTTAAAATTCAAGTTATAAATTAAAATAATCTGAAGAATTTTAAAATTGAAGAAAAAATTCTTAACCGATTACCTATATTTTAGGAACCATTACTCCCTATAACTCAAAATGAAAAACATAAATACAATTACAAAAAATTAAACTGATTTAAAAATAATTAACTGCAGTTACATGTGTCTTTTTTTTTTTGACATTTTCTTTTTGCAAAATACAATTTTATAATATTTAGTGTTGCCAATCTGTGTTTAAAATAGAATTACTAATTTCAATAAACTTTGCAGAAACACGAAGTAACCAAAGTTTTAATGAACCAGTAAGAACAGAAGAACAAAAATTAATTCAAAACAACTAAAATTTGTAAAACATACCAGAATTCGGAAAAAGACATAACGGAAAAAGATCAAGCCTACTAAATGCACAGTGTCCCCTTAAGGAAATTATTCCCCTCTAGTATATGAGGTTTGATTTGGAATATGTCCTCCCAGGATAGAATGATCTCAATCACCAGTGTATTGATACCCAAAACTCTGGTGTCAGCGAACCACTCAACAACAGTAAAGTACATGAAGAAACTTTGAGCAGAAGAAGAAGAAGAAATTAGAAAAATTCGTAAGGAAAAAATCTGAAGAATCAATGTATTTATAGGCAAGAGGACCTGGTTCCAAAAGGTTACAACCCTTTCAGAATCCACAGGACCATTCATGAAAGTTTGCAACCTTTCAAACGGTCATGATTGTTCCTGAAAGTTGCAACCTTTCAGAACAGTCACTTCCAACGGTGGGAAATTCAAATAAAACGGGAAAGAATTTAAATAAAACTGGTCGCGCGCGGATCCGAGTCGGGTCGGTCAATTAACTGAATAATTGAAACGTTTCGGTTAATTAACTAATTAATTGAAATGTTTTGGCCATTTAATCTAATTAATTAAATAAATAATTAACTAAATAATTAAAACAAACTTTGTCCAAAAATAATCTCTCGATCGATCATGCCGAGCCGAGTGAGCGAGCGACAACAACGGCGCGAGGGGGTCCCTCTTTCCAACTCTTTTAACAATTAATAGGAGTGTTTCTATATTTAAACTCTTCTATTCTTCTTTCCACCACCAATAAGAGATAAATGTCTTTTCACTAAAACATAAGAGGATTTTTCAGGTTCCCAACTCTTCAAGTTTCAAACTTTCCAAGTTCCTCTCTTTTCATCTTCCCTCCATTTCCCATTAACTCTTGCTACATACCCAACATTTAGTTTATAAAAATATTGATTTTTTATGGTGTGGACATGTGGAAATTTATTAGGGCTCTTTCAAAAAAATTATTTTTAAAGTAGAAAATTAAAAAAATATAATGCAAAGATTAAAGAAAATAGGATAGTAATTCACTGAAGAAAAATAGGATAGTAATTCTTGTTTTTAAGCATTTTTTTTTTAACTTTTAATTTTTAAATGTAATAATTGAGAACGTTAATTTGTGAGTTTATAATTTTTTATTTGCAATGTGTCTTTCTTCCTTTTTTTTTTTTTTTGTTGAATTGATAACTAACTTTGAAATTTATGAATAAGATAATATATAGCAATTATGTGGGATGTGTTATCCAAAATAACACATATGAACGTACCAAATAATATATATTAAATAACTCTACATCTATTTAATTATATTCTCTTATCAATATTTAATTGACAACTTAAGCAACTCATCAGAGACACCATTTTGAACGAAACGATTAGAAATTGCAAAAGTATCTATCAGATTGCCTTCATAAATAAACTTATTGACATAATTAAAATGAAAGATTAGCCTATGATAATAATGTTATTATAAACTTATTGACATAATTAAAGTGAAAGATTAGCCTATGGTAATAATGTTATTATAAACTTATAAGTGCAAAATTATATAAGAATTGAAATAGTAAGTTAACAAATACTACTGTATACATTTTTATAAAATAAAAGTAGTGCATCTTCACAAAGTTTTACCAACATAATTAACATTGATACCACAATTGATATTTACACACAATATGTATAAATTGGACCCATATGGTTAACACAAAAAATGAGGGTATCTCAATTAACATATCTAACACAATAACTCATATTTAAATATGTATGATTGTTTTCCATATTAATAAGACATAAATTTACTTACCAACTTAAGAAAAAGATGACACTGTACTTGTCACGCCCCGAGCCTACACCTTGGACGTGACCGGCACTTGAAGACCATTGCTGGCCCCAAGCGAACCCTTGGCCTGACTTACTAACTCAGCGGAATAACTCAATGCAATAAAAGATCATAAGACAACTTAAATGATAAAATCTGGCCAAAAAGGCAACTCGTGTCTCAAATTAGAATATTTATAAATACATAGATGAAAGACTCAATACTGACTGTCTGACTATCTATGAAGCCTCTATAACACTGAGATGGATGTTGGGACAGACCCCGCAACATCCTAATAAAGCAAAACTAGGAGACAAAATAACAGAGTCCTCTGGAATGCAAGGAGGCTCACCACTGACTCTGGAGTACTCAACTGGATCAACGGAGTGCTGGATACTGATCCTGGTTACCTGCGTCTGCATCATAATAAGATGCAGGCCAACTTGCATCAGTACATTGAATGTACGAGTATGTGAGTTGGAAAGCTAAACAACAACTTAAGCTTGAAAGGGGTACAAAGGAACACTTACCTTGGCTCTGTTCAACTCATGAATAACTAAACTCAAATATATAAAGCTTGTAAAACAGTGTAAAAAACTTAGTTCGTTAAGGATAGATCAATAACAAACTCAACTTTATTTATATAAAAGTAATATAACTTTAGTGGGAGATTCTTTAACCGACAACCACCACTATGAGCCCTAGTGATGATACAACGTTTTACCTCATGTTACCCAAGGACCATCCTATACCTTGTCGTGATATAGTTACTTACTTAACTTAGTGGATCCACTAGCTTAACTTACGTGATCATCTAAAAAGAATGACCCGTTAAGTCCCATGTTGGCTACATGGTTATTATCGAGAGTTGAGTTAATATGAACTCGTGTCCCCAATTTGGTGCTCAATACTACTCCCAAAAATATACTTAGCTCATATGTTTTAAAAACAACTTCTTTCTTTGGTTTGAGATAATTACTCAAAACTTAGATTAAAAGCTCTCTTGGAATCGACGTTCCCTTTTCTTGCTCAAATGTGAAAACATTTATAAACTTCTTTTGGGAATACTTAGTTCCCTAATAACTTTTGAGAAATGAACTCAACTCTATACTCTTTACTTTGCTTGAAACTTGAGCCTTAAAACGAAGTTTAAACGTTTAATAAAGACTCTTGAAAAGCCTAAAGAAACTTGCTTTGACTTGCTTCGTAACTTCTAAACTTGACTCTTAACTTCACTTGACTTAGATCCTAACTTTCCTTGAATTGGATTATGGATTCAAGGTTTATGATTTCATGTTTATGGATGATTTCATGATGTTTAGATGTACCTTGGAGTGTTGAAAGCAACTAGAAAACATAGGTACATTACTAAGGAACACGTATGAAAAGGTCCTTTTGGGGCGGGCTGGCTGGCGCAACGCCCCACCCCTTTTCCCCAGAAAACTCGACTTTTCTCCTTCATTTTTCCAACTCTAAACCCCCTTAACTTCAAAGGTTCTTGCCCCAAACACTTAGAATCAAGAGTACCCTCAACATACAACGGATTTAACTCGAAAAATCACCCAGAAACGCGAATCAAACCAACAAGAGACTTCAACACCACAACCACAAGAATTCAAAAAAACACAACACTATGTTCTCACATACCTAGTAGGGATCACCCCCGACGATATCCACGACAATCTTAACGAACTTTGCTTCTTCTTCTCTCCTTTTCTTTCTATCTTCTCTCCCAACCCTAACTCTCACTTTTTAAAAGGGAAAACTGATATAAAATCAGCTTAGACCCTTAATATAACCAAAAGAAAAGGTTAGGGAAAAGACCAAACTACCCTTAAAATTTCGGATGAACTTCCCTTACCAACAACCCAACTTCCAAAGGGCATAACTCACTCATACGGACTTGGAATCGTGCAAACTCGGCGGCGTTGGAAAGATCATTCCAAGAGTTTTCCAAACATAACTGGAAATACACCTAACTCATCCTGAGCTAGGAGTTATGACCATTTGAAGTTGACCAAAAACTCACTTTTTCCTTAACTAAATTTCCAGATTTGCATCCTTTCCAAAAATGACTACTTCCAATTATAAGCTTCTTCATAGTTATTTCAAATTGCAAGATGTTACAGTACTTTACTTTATAAATTAAAATTATTGAACAAAAAATGAGGGTATCTCAATTAACATATCTAACACAATAACTCATATTTAAATGTGTGATTGTTTTCCATATTAATAAGACATAAATTTACTTACCAACTTAAGAAAAAGTAGATGTTGTACTTTACTTTATAAATTAAAATTATTGAAGCAATTAAAACTCTTCAAAACATAATTACCATTTCCACCCTACAAAATGTATTTGTACCTTCAAGAAGATTGAAGCCAATCATGATTTAAAATTTTCATAACACGTTACCTCAAATATCAACTTTCTATAAAAACATAGCAGTCTATTAAGGAAAAAAGAGAATATAAATATACTAATTAAATCAACTAAATGATTAGATAAATAGACTTATTTGAAATCCTTATAAAATTCACCAATATGATAAAGTTGTTGATGTATCAATGTTTGATGGAATCTGAAAAATTTATAAGAATATATAATGATCAAAGTTGTTGATGTATCAATGTTTGATGAAATTTGAAATATTAATAAGAATAAATATCAAATAAAAGTTATTTATTCAGCAATTGAACAACATAACAATCCAAAGATGCAAACTTTTGTACAATAACAAATCTAAGATGAGTAAAAAAATGAAAGAAGATTTTTACCTCTATCAATTTTTTTAGCATAAATTGTTATTTGCTTCCTTTAATAGGTTTTCAAAAGGAGTAAAAAATATCATATTATGATGATATGTATTCATCACTATTCTCATGATATTTATATTGATTTTATTCTTACAAAATGAAACACTTATTGAAATCGTTATAAGAATATGAAAACAACATAAGTAAGAAATGTCAACTAAATTTAATTATTGATTGACATACATGGTCTATTGATTGAATTCTTCAGAATTCCTCCATTTATCTATTGCTGGTTTCTTCTTCTTTGTTGCATTGGAGAGTATGGTGGTCCATCTCCTTCAATTATAACAACATAATTTCAGATTAAACAATTAAGAAAAATGACATATATACACACAATACATTACTATACTTTCCTCATTTTCTTTATGATCTCACGTGTATGTAATAAGTTTTTTGTTTGAATGTAATTTTTGTTTACAGATGTTTGGATTTGTTTATGAAGAGTTTGATTTAAAAAGGTGTGAATGATGTTATTAAGAATAATAATTATTTTCAAAAATGTGGATTAGGAAGTTGAGATAGTTTTTAAGGGATAAGGTTAGGTATTATTTGAAATTTAAATTTTAAATTAATTATTTTAGTATATTTTTGGCTAATTTTGAGGTTTCTTTTTTTAAAGGACGTGATATCCTTTTTTTTTTTTTTTTGTGAATTGGAAGCCTTTTCTTTTTCCCTAGAATCCACATTTTTGAACATTTTTTTAATAGTAATTTTTTTTTTTTTTTATATAAAGTTTCAAAATTGAGTTTTTAAAAAGTACGAAAAAAAAACTACCCCATTTCCACTAATCCACCGTTTTAACCTTTTTTTTTTTTTACAATTAGTTTTAAATTGTTTTTTAATGATAATTATTGTTTTTTCCTACAATCTGTTTTTACATTTATTTTTTTAATTTGTAACAATAATTATTAATTTTTGTGGTGCTGACATGTGGCACTTTTTACTTCTCCTATGATATATAGATAGATAATTCTGCTTGATCTTTATATTAAGTCTTTAATTTTTACACCCTACTGTCTTAAGCACGGTAACTTGGACTATGTGATATGAATTGAAGCATATAAATAAGGATAGTCAATTGTAGGGGGTCAAAAATGAGCCCAACCATAGGTAATCCGTTCAATTCGTTCAGAATTTTAGGGGTTGAGTTCAAGATAATTTGAATTGGGTTCTCAATTCATTTAAACTTTAACTCATTTTAAGAGAATTCTCAATTGAGCCCAAATTAATTTCCAATTTCAACCCGTCAGACTCTTTATTTACATTGATATAATATATTTTATATTGAAGGTATGAATTACTATATATTTCATATCTTTTAGGATTTATCTATTCAGTTGTAACTTCTTTTTTTAAAATTTTCTTGAGTTGAAATTCAAATTGTGGTTATAAAACTTAAATAACAATATATTAAAATTATTGAGATTAAGCGGGTTAAGACCTAACCCGTTTTAAGCCCATTTGAACCCAAAGTAAACTAGGGCGGATCAGAACTCAACCTAATTTAAATTTCAACCCATTTTAATTTCTCTAATTTCAATCCTACCCGCCCATTTGACACCCCCCAGTCAATTGTATAAAAATGTTGATCAATGAAAAAGTTGGTTGTAATTAAAGAGATTTTCTTAAAAATTATATGACATGAATATAAATTATTTAACCTCAAGGGTCCAAATGACAATATTCTATACATTGGGGGGTCTAGCTGAAATATACTGAAGATATTACTTTAGTTAAAATATTGACCACAAATAACAAGATATATATATATATTTGAAGATCTAGCACAATCCATCCACAGATTATCTGTAGAAATTATTCTATTTTAAAAAAAAAAAATTGCAGCTAATATGGCTGTGTCTTGTGCACTTAGCATGAACTTTGGAGTTTTATCAAGGGAACTTTTTTCACCTTTTCCACAATCTCTCACTTCAACCTCATTGAAAAGAAGGGGAAGTCATTTCACAGTTTCAGCAAAATTAGGTTTGGTTTAATTAAGTTCATTTATTAATTTATTGTTTATGATATTAATTAATGTTTTTACATATAAGAAATTGTCTTTTTTTTTTTAATTGTTTATAGGAGGAGGAGAGGGTGATGTAAAGAAAGATGGGAAGAAGAAATTCATAACTAAAGAACAAGAACCTGAACAGTAAGTTTTCCATCGATCACTCATATTTTTTTGTTTCTAACTATGCTTATCATCGTCGGTAGCGAAGTCAGAATTTTAATTTTATGGATTGTGAAGTTTATAACAATGATTTCAAGTGTTAGTAATGTCTTATTGGATTCTAAATTTAATATTTGTACATATTTGATAAACTTCTAAATACAAATATATTATTTGAATAAAAGTTATTGGTTATCGTAAAACATATATAGTCAATATTAAATAGTTGAAGTGTGAGAAATCCACAAAACTTTGAATTTGTTAGTGAAATGATTTGACATTTTTTATTTATCCCTTAATCAAAGTCTCAAGTTTGAACCCGTAGAATAGAAAACCTTATGGTAAGCTATAATTTTGCTCCATTAATTAGACTATTTGGAGCGAATTCGGATTAATCTAATCAGTGAATTTTGGTTACTGGATGATTGAAAAGAAATTGTCGAAACCTATGTTGATCGTATTCTCTAAAAATGCTACTACACTCATAACAAATTTTTTGAAAAGTTTGAACAAATTAGTCGGAATGTAGAGAACTTGTTCATATCACCAATATAATCTTAACTAATTGGAGGAGTTGATTTTTAGATGATCACTCAACTATAGTGTTATTGTCTGAGTGACCCTTTGAAAAATCAACCCCTACTTTGAGATTGGGGCATATTTATTGATTTATGATTAACATTTGTTTTGGTTTTCTTGAATTTGATACATATTATATGAAGTAACACATAGGGAATTTTGATAAATATTTTGAGAGAAATTAGTGAAAGAGATTGGGTGTTATAGGTATTGGCAATCAGCAGGAGAAAGAGCAGGGGAGAACCCTATGATGACACCTCTTCCCTATATAATCATATTTGGAATGTCAACACCCTTTGTGATCTTGGCAATTGCTTTTGCAAATGGTTGGATAAAGGTTCCAATAAGATAATTAAATTCTCGAATGCAGCAAGAAGGGCTTTTTGGATGTCTCATTCTTACCTTTTGTCTTCATTTGAGTTTTCTATGTATAAGAGTAAATCCCATTTCTATACACATTCTTTTTGTTTTGTGAAGATATAGAATTTCAAGTTTATTGCACTTGCTATTTCCTTGGTGTGCACTTTCCTTGACATGCATTTCTTGTAAGATGTCTCTTTGAGCTAGGGTTGTGTATCGGTCGGTTCGGTTTTAAAGTTTATCTATTTGACTTATCGGTTATTGATTTGTAAACATGCTAAATCATTAAGAACCATTAAGATATTGGTTTATCGGTTATCGGTTTATCGATTATTGATCGTTATCGGTTTAACCGTTAAGATTTGACACAAAAAATAAATGATTGAAAATCATTTAGAAGCATGGTAACAAACCAAATAAACCATGCACATGAGTTGATAGATTGTATCTTGCTCAAAAAACAACACTAACACATCGTAGAATAACCGGAAGTTTGAGATGCCAAAAATAAAAATATGAAACTAAATCCTAAATCAAGGACTTTATATATCGAATGATATAAATATAATTTATTAATATACTATTGGATTATTGGTTAACCTGTTAGAAAAAAAACCTCAAACCGTTAAGAATCTTTAACCCAATAATAAAAAATAAATCAAAATTGTTAAATCAATAACCCATTACCGATAAATCAATAACTTTTTTTTGATTTCGTTTAACAGTTTTGGATCGATTTTGAAAAGCCCTACTCTGAGCACACAAACATTAAAGAACAAAATAGATGGTGAAATCTAGGTGCACAAACATTTCTAATTTCACGGGCTAGCAGACGAGGGGAAATGATATTATAAACAATAAAATTTGCGTTCAGAAAAATAATAATTAAGCTAGAAAAATGTTGCAACAATCATAGTATTTGATTTCAAATATAATGAGTGTTACAACTTTTATGATATTTCTCTGATTCTTTAGTAATAATACGAACTATGTTAAATGAATTTGATTTGATTCAAATGTTGAAATAGCTTTAATATTCGTCTTGGACTTGATTTGACAAATTATCCATTGCGAACACTTGGATGTCTGTAATGAATAATGGATTTAGATTCCACATTACCAAAAATGATCTTTAGCCCGAAATTCGAATGTTCTCGAAATCTTGGCTTATACATAGAAAATTAGCATTTTGCGATTCCACTAGCTCTCTCTTGCTTCTTGCTATCAATTTCTAGACTTTTTTCTAAATTATGAAGACTGATATTTATAGTTGTGAAATGAAAGAGTTGTGTACCACCCCATATCCGAAAGCAGACCAAACCAGCAGATTTCCAGAAGTTGCAGGTGGAACCCACGATTGCCACCCATGGATCGTAGGGTGACCCACGGTCTGTTCAGGTGGTCCGTGGATGGCCACCTGCAGCCCTCCCCAGAAGCAATCCAAAAATTATTCTAAGGGTCGACCCACGGCCGAACCTAGAGACTGTAGGTCAGACCACGGGCCATGGTCTTGGTCCGTGGATCGAGACCCCAAATTTCAGCCCTAGAAGTCGAACGACAGTTGACCAGCACAGACCTTTGATCCACTCACGGTCCATCGGTGACCCCGATAGCTTTTAAGTCAGGGGTCGTTTGGTCTTTTCCCTATGCATTGGACCCCTAAATTACGTCGTTTAACCCCTAAACTACGTGGTTTCGGTCAATTTTAGCCTAGAAACTTAATTAGAACTTATCCAAGTCAATTCATTCTCCAAAAATTTAGAAAACTTAGAACGCGAAAGGAGAAAGAGTCGAGCAGCCCTAGTCCAAGAACGCAACAAGGTTTCGTCCATTCTTGCCCTGAAATCAAAAGATTTCTCTGTGGAATTCGTCACCAGGTATGTGGGATTTCACTAGTGGGTTCCTTCCACCCATTAGGTCCCTAGAATTCAGTCAAATTCTTGATTCCCTTCATATTATCTGAACCTAGGGTTTCTAGAAATTCAGTAGATTATTATGAATTAGTTACTTTAATGTTCCTAAAAAGATTATCATCATGATTTTAGTATTATTTTGTGTAGATCCTTTCATAAATTCAGAACCCTAGCGATGTAGTTCTTTTAGTTCATGAATTACACATGCTAGGTCAGTTATTTCAGTTATACATGCTGCAGTTTACGAATGTCACATTATCAGATATAATTGTTGCATTCTCATAGTTTGCATATCAGTAAGCGAGCTATCCAGTATTACAGAATTCAGTCATAAATTGTTAATTATACTATCAATTGGGAGTAGCTTAATACTGAGTGGACTAGGGTCAGTCACCCTCATAGTCCCAGAACTACGTGCCCCCGTAGGTTTATAAGTCCCCTCTGTGGGCATTACATTTTAGTGATCATGCTAGTCATGCATCTATACCTCTAGCAGGGTATATTGGGTCCTCTCGATAGGGCGTATACATCGGATTCCACATTTAGCTCATGTGGTTTTATGTTGGTTATTAGTAGCTCCCACAGTCAGATTCTAGTGCATTTGACCAGGTTCCGGTTACATTTCAAATTCAGTTTCAACATGTTATGTACTTGGTCATTGCATTCAGTTTAGTTCACCTTCAGTATATTTCAGTATTTACATTCAGTTTAGATTATATCATTGTTCAATATGATTTGTTCAGTTATATGTTTGTTCAGTTTTATCCTATCATGCATGCTCAGTACCTTTCAAGTACTGACGCATACTCTGCGCTACATCTTCTTGTGATGTAGGTTCAGGTCCTCAACATTCAGATCACGCTTAGATCGGTTCCCGATCTCTAGTTCAGCAGCATCAGTGGTGAGTCCCCATTCTTCGAGGACGATTGTCATGTTATCTTTCTACTTTCAGTCTTTAGTTTCAGTTTTTGCTAGATTTAGTTGGGGCATGTCCCAACACTTCTAGTCAGATAGAGCCTTATTTCAGACATAGTTAGATTCAGTTTTAGCTTGGAGTTTGATATTTCAATTGTTATTAAACTCTCAGATTTTATATTTTAGACTTAGAATGGGTATTTCCCATCACTTTCAGTTTATCTCATGTCTTATGCTTCCGCACAGTATTTCTTTTAAGTATGCTTATGATATGCCAGCTCAGGGTTAGCTTGGGGTCACTCGTGATACTAGGTCCCGTGTCCGCGTCCTGGGGTAGCTCGGGGCGTGACAAGTTGTTACGGGAACAAACCTTTTTTCCACCAATCAAATCATATTTGATAGAATATGTCACTAGTACACATGACACATTTTCATTAGTCTTTCATTTGTTAGATAATATGTCATAACGACGGGTGGCATGATTTTATTGGCTCTTTCATTTGACTTGGTGTGCCACATCATGTGACCGTCAATTTGGTCCTTTAGGATAAAATGACATTTTGAGCATGACAAAGTGGGCTCGTCATTTGTATACCAATTAAATTAGACCATTAAATAAGTTAATTTACAGAAATAATGTATTATATAATGTTATATATGAATTATAGCACATCTATTCGACCACACTCAATTTTAGTACAATTTAATTTATGCTAGTATATATAGAGCAAATAGCCCAAAGAAATCTTGTTTTACTCTATTCATATGTCTATTCTTGTTTTGATCTTCATTCGTGGAAAAATGATCCCACTAGGGAGATATTGTAACACCCCACAGATTCTAAGCTAAGATTCAAATTGTTCATTGAATATGTATAGACCCAAATCCGAATATTTCTATTTATACATTGGTGTTAAGATCAATTTCTTAGTGTAGGAAACGTGTTGTACATGAATTAAGGGCATAAGAAACCTCTAGCTCAAAGTTGAGTAGAAAGCTCCCTTACCGATTGAGTTTCGGT
Organism: Solanum acaule; assembly: GCA_036250505.1. Taxonomy (NCBI): domain Eukaryota; kingdom Viridiplantae; phylum Streptophyta; class Magnoliopsida; order Solanales; family Solanaceae; genus Solanum; species Solanum acaule. Next base: position 11,320 of record JAJOOR010016398.1, on the reverse strand, counting down.
ATAAGATTTTACGAAGGTCAAATTCAAGCAATAATTACTCTTAAAATATTAAAAAATTTATAGACTAAGACACACCAACATAAAGGTCTTTCAATCTTTTTTCCAACGCCACTAATCGTTCATTACTCCAATTTTGGAGTAGAAAGTTATGGTTATTTTATTGGAATGTATCTGGACTGAAGAGTTTGGCGATGGCATCTGTCAGTTTGGCGAATCGTCGAAGAATTTTGCATATCACCAAACTGCATTGCCAAAATGACCCGAAAACTTCAAAAACTGTTAACTTTGACAATTCGAAGGCCCACTTTGGCGATCTGCCGAATAGTTTGGTGATGGGGCCTCTGAATTGCCGAATTGGCATACTCGATTCATTAAAAAGTCTTTTTCCAACGCCACTTGTGCTTTTATGTTGTAAGAGGGGTATTGCTGCCCTTTTATCCTCCATTAGCTTTCCTAAATTCGTCTTATAACCTAATAACATCCTAATGTATATAGTTACTCCCAAAATCTCTATTCTCCTTCTCCCAAAGTGTCACGATCCAACCCACTGGGCCGTGCGGGCACCTACTCTAACACCTAAGTAGGAGGACCCTCGATTCCCAAATGTTTTAAAATATGCGGAAGATTAAGGAAACTGGAGAATAAAGGAAATTTATGTGATTTTTACATAATAAGGAGTTTTTAAACGATCCAAAGTTAAACTTGTAAAGTAATTAACACCCCAGGGATCTAGTCTAAATAGGTACAAGAGCTTCTAAGATTACAAGGTATAAAAGAAAACAAAAAATGACTTAGCTCCCACCACATGGAAGGAAAAATAGGAGCTGTTGGAGATTGCCTTCGTCTTCACTTATGAAACATTTCTGACCCTGCAACCCGACTATGCCAAAAGGCATAGCAAGAGTAGTATCAGTACAAGCCACACGTACTGGTACGCATCATCTGTCAACCGATACCCACCGCATAATATAAAGAATCAACCAGCAGAAAACATGCAATAAGAAAGTATACCCCTCAACCGTTATCCACTTGCTCTTGTCATTCCCGTATACCTTGACCGTTCTAGTACCCTTGACTCTAACCCCCTACTCACTCCGTTCTTGATCATGGCTTAACAATTATATCTCATAGAGGAGTCCCCGAATGCAATAACTACCAACCTGACCGACCACTCACGACATACCCTTGCCCTTGACCACATAGTAAATTCTATCAAGACTTGCCACCCATTTCGAATACGAATTCCTTTCCCAAGGTAAGACCTAACTACTTTTGCATCATGAACACTACCCCACTTCTCATTGTTAAGAACGCAGACAGCCTCTCTAAAGTAACTGATAGTAACACTTGGACCCTCAGTCCCTAATCACCAGACCTCATTTCGATTGGGCATGGTCACTCACAAGTCATTCTGAAACGAGACGTAAACAAGCAACTACAACACAGTAACACATATATACCAGATGCATTGTTCAATATTATTTTAGGAACCACATACAATTTCCCAATATCACTGACAAGCATATATGAATATAGTGATCACTAATGGTTCTCACATGGAACCCACACCCAAACTGTTAGTGTGTCGTAACGTGACACCTGGATCAATATACATGTGTCGGAACGTAACACCCGGTCCAATGTATGTGTCGGAACGTGACACCCGATCTAATATATGTATCGAAATGTGACACCTGATCCAATCAGCACAACCACAGTCACAATCACACTCATAATGAACAGTTCACATAGTCACACAGTCAAGTAGCAGGTTCATGGAATGTAATTATACATACTTAGTTGTTTCATTGAGTTCGGTTCATAATTCTCTATCCCCATACGTGTATGCATATAACGAAGCAATTAACAGGCTTATATCACACAACAGGAAGTGAAACCATCACCTACCCCTAGTTTATAGGACGACGCTTCCTCCTACGATACCCATCTTATTTAACAACTAGGAGCACATGTACAACCGTCTCTTTTTCGGTACCTGTAGGCCTACGTATGAATTCTACCGTCAATTAGCAATATACTACGCAGTGAGTGCGAATTTATGACTACTCAAGTAAATAAACCTAGCCTACCTGGGCGCTAAGAAGCTGCAAGGGGATTGTAGCTCCAATCCTGGTTTCCAGACAACAAGACGGTGGATTTTGGCCGGGAATCGGCGAGTTATCGTCAACCTTGCGTTAGAAATATCTTTCTCCCTCTTTCCCAAGCCTAGAGCAGCCTTTTGAGGGTTTTCTGGGGTGATTCTCGCCTCTTTTTGACACTTAGGAAAAAAAGAGAAAATAAGATTTCGCGTCATTTAAGTTCTGTCCCCCAACCATCCCTCTCTGGCGACCCCCATCCCGCTGGGGCGCCGCCGCCGTAGCGGCATCATCCCCACTATGGTGAGAGAGTGGGGTCCAGTTACTCCTGACGTTTTGCCCTTCATAAGTAACGACGGTTCAGGTCGTTACACAAAGATTAAGAACGTCAAGATTGGAATATTTTCAATTTTTCAAGATCTAAAGGCTCTCTAAGCTCAATATTTTCTTAAGAATTCTAGGATTTTCAATCATGATTCTTCTTCAAACTTTATCTCCGAGAACTCCATAGAAGAATTTCTCAAGTTCAAGCTATTCTTATGTTAATATATGACTGTTGTTCTAGCTATAAAAGAAATACTTTATTAATAATAATATAATAAGATAAATAATTTACTTCAGAAATTCCTTATGAATTAAAGAGATTATGCATGAGTCTTTACAAGTATTTTCTAATCTCAAGGATTGAGCAAAAGTTTTGCAGGATTTTTATGGTTTCGTTAACCTTCATGATTTTTAAACATGAAATTAACATGATACATATTTACTTTCAGTACAGATTATTTGAGATATGATTTTGAGCAGAGTATCATACTTGATTCTAACATCAATTTTTTTTTTTAAATAATTGAAATGTAACATTTTTTAAGTAATTAACTAATTAGGTTTTTACTTGCAATATTTTCTTAATACTTATTTTTGGTATATATATCAAATGTCTTCATTTAATTCGTCACTTTGATACATCATCAGCGAGTGTGTTACACTCTTCTTAATTTTTTTGTTGATTGTCTAAAAGTGTCAAAATGACACACCAGAGCCTTAAAATATTTGTCTAAAATGAACAAACCTTAATTTGAGGTGTCTAAGGGCCCGTTTGGCCATGCAATATGAAATCATAATATGGAATCATTGTTATCTCCTGTATTCAGGTTAGGAAAAACAGAAATAGAAAAAGATGAAACATACATAAATTAATGATCTAAGTCCACAAAACTCACTGTGTTTCCTTAAGAAATTTAATCCCCTCAAGTACATGAGGTTGTAGATTAATTCCTCCCATGATAAAACGGAATAACTATTAGAGAAGTAGTGGTACCTCAAACTTCAATAATTTAAGCGAACTCAAGAACAACAATGAGAACACACACAGACTTAGTCTATTGATAATTTGATTTGTAAGAAAATGTATGCAGAAGAGAGAGAAATTTTTATTGTTTGAAAACGAGAAAAAATTCTCTATTTATAGCCAATTGCAACAAGGAACGCGTGTATTCGGAAATGGTGTGAACACATCTATTCGGACATGTCTTTCCAGAATGTTGTGTATTTTGGGAAAAATAATGTCTATTCGGAAGGAACAGGTCCCTTCAGAACGACTTTACCGTTACGCGTGAATTTTCAAATAATTTTGTTACGCGAAATTAATCTTGTTATTTAATTAACATTTTGAATTAATTTTTAAGAAAAACGAAAAATAATTATTGAGATTGATTAAATAATTTTTGCCCAAAAATATTATCAATCAATCACTTGCCAAATCCAAATCCAAAGACAAAATCAAAGCTGAGCGAGCAACGACGACGGGGCGGGGGGCACCTTCTTCTTAACCCTTTAAGAGCTAAAGGAAGTGTTTCCTAATATAAGGGCAACGTTTTTTCTTTCTTCTACCAATATGGGAGAAATGACTTTTCATTTTCATAGACTTTCCATTTGAAATGACTTTTCATTTTCCCTCCAAATTGGCTCCCCCACATTTTCCAATTTCTCATTCATTATTATTTCCCATTCACACTTTGCTAAACCTCAACAATCCAATCCCCCAAGTGAATGGGGAATGGCTATTGTTAAAACATATGCATGAAAAACTTGTGTGACTTATAAGTAAGGGTTAATCACATCTAGATTAGTAGGTTTCCCTTTGAACTTTCCGTAGTGAACTTATATCGGATATACTCGATCAATTGGTAGATTTGATATCTCTGAACCATCGAGCTTTGGTGTATACCTAGACAACATAAGTCACACAAGCAACCCTTGAACTGTTTTTGGTTCTCATTGTTTTGTTCGTTTCAGTCATGAACACATTTTGGTTGATAAGTGCTTAGAGAACTGGCATTACCGGATTCTCTTTGAAGTGGCTTACACTTCACACTTACATAGATGGTTTCTAAATGCGTTATCTCATAGATACACTATTTGATATACTCTGTACCAAACTTAGAAACCATTAAAAAGTCCTTATTCCTCTATCTTGGTTACTGAACATTGTCTAATCATGAGAATGGACCATAAAATAATTTTTGACAATGTTGAACCGTCATCTATGACTTTGTTTGATCTCCTTGAACCTAGATCTTGGAATCTCCCGTCTTCTTGGTAGAGTTACCGCCACAATGACTTGTTCTCGGTCATAGTCCCATTTCCATCGATGATCTCTCAACTCCCTCTCTAGTTAGGCCTTTTGTAAGTGGATCCGACACATTATCCTTTAACTTTACATAGTCAATTGTGATAATTCCACTAGAGAGTAGTTGTCTAACATAGTTGTGTCTCCGTCGTATGTGACGAGACTTGCCGTTATACATAACGCTTTCAGCCCTTCCTATTGCAGCTTGACTATCGCAGTGTATGCATATAGGGGCCATTGTCTTTGGCCAAAATGGAATATCTTCTAAGAAATTTTAGAGCCATTCAGTTTCTTCACCTGCCTTTTCTAAGGCGATGAATTCAGACTCCATTATAGAGCGAGCTATACATGTTTGTTTGGATGATTTTCAAGATATTGCTCTTTCACCAATAGTGAAAACATATCCACTTATGGATTTCGTTTCAGTTGATCGAGCAATCCAATTTGCATCACTATATCCTTCAACAATGACTGTATATTTGTTGTAATGCAAAACATAGTTTTAAATGTCATCTAAGTACCCTAAAACCCTTTTCATTGCCATCTAATGATTTTGATTGGGATTACTTGTGTATCGACAAAGTGTACTTATAGCGCAGGCTATGTTTGGTCCTTTATAGTTCATGACGTACATCAAACTTTCCAATACTCTAGCATAATCCAATTGAGACTGAATTTCACCTTTATTCTTAGCAAGATCAAGGTTCACATCAATTGGGGTTTGTGCCCTTTTAAAATTCAAGTACTTGAACATTTCAAGTACCTTTCGAATATAATGAGATTGAGACAATTCTAGACCATAAGGAGTCTTATGAATCTTAATTTCCAATATCAAATCGACAACTCCTAAATCAAACTTACTAGCGAGCATACGCTTAGTAGCTTTTACATTAGCAGTGTCTTTGCTCATTATCAGCATGTCATCCACATATTGGCATACAGTGACCTCCTGATTTGGAATGTATTTAATGTAGACACATTTATCACATTCATTGATCTTAAATTCATTTGCCAACATGGTTTGGTCAAACTTTGCATGACATTGTTTCGGTGCTTGTTTTAGTCCATAGAGTGACTTAACAAGTTTGCATACTTTCTTTTCTTTACTAGGAACTACGAAGCCCTCGGGTTGTTCCATGTAAATATCTTCCTCTAGCTCTCCATTTAAGAAAGCGGTTTTCACATCCATTTGATGGATTTCAAGACCATATACTGCAGCTAGGGCAATTAACATCTGAATTGATGTAATCCTAGTCACAGGCGAGTATGTATCAAAATAATCAAGACCTTCTTTCTGTCTAAAGCCTTTAACAACAAGTCTTGCTTTATATTTGTCAATAGTTTCATCATCTTTCATCTTCCTTTTGAAAATCCATTTCGAACCCAAGGGTTTGTTTCCTGGAGGAAGATCAACCAACTCCCAAATATGATTGCTTAAGATTGACTCAGTCTTACTATTGACAGCCTCCTTCCAAGAGGTTGAGTCGGTAGACAACATAGCTTCCTTGAATGTTTGAGGCTCACTTTCAAGAATGAATGTTACAAAGTCAGATCCAAATGAAGTAGTTGTCATTTGACGTTTACTGCGCCTTGGACTCTCTTCATTAGGTACATTCTCTTTTGGTTCTTCTCGAGGTCGTTTAGACCCACCCCCCTACTAGATGACTCAAGTCTAGTTTTATACAGATAGATATGTTCAAAGAATTCAGCATTATCTGATTTCATTACCGTATTGTCATGAATATCCGAATGTTCGGACTTATGAAACATAAAATGACATGCCTTACTATTTATGACATATCCAATGAATATACAATCCATAGTCTTAGGTCCTATTTTGACCCTCTTAGGTATAGGAACCTAGACTTTGGCTAGACAACCCCCACACTTTGAAATATTTCAAGTTGGGTTTTCTACCTTTCCATTTCTCATATGGAATAATATCTGTCTTGTTGTGAGGTACTCTATTGAGTATTCAATTTTCTATAAGGATAGCTTCCTTCCACAAGTTTTGTGGTAAACCTGAACATATAAGTAAGGCATTCATCATTTCCTTTAAAGTTCGGTTTTTCCTTTCCACAATTCGATTAGATTGAGGAGAGTAAGGAGCAGTAGTTTGATGGATGATTCCATTTTCCAAACATATTTCTACAAATGGAGAACAACTTTTGGGAAAAATAATGTCTATTCGGAAGGAACAGGTACTTCAAAACGATTTTACCATTACGCATGAATTTTCAAATAATTATGTTACACAAAATTAATTTTTTTAATTAATTAACATTCTGAATTAATTTTTAAGAAAAAAAGAAATTAATTAATGAGATTGATTAAATAATTTTTGCCCAAAAATATTATCAATCAATCATTTGCCAAATCCAAATCCAAAATCGAGGTCGAGCGAGCGACGACGATGACGCGAGGGGGCACCTTCTTCTTAACCCTTTAAGAGTTAAAGGAAGTGTTTCCTAATATAAGGACAACATTTTTCCTTTCTTCTACCATATGGGAGAAATGACTTTTCATTTTCAAAGACTTTCCATTTGAAATGACTTTTCATTTTCCTTCAAAATTGGTTCCCCCACATTTCCCAATTTCTCATTCACACCTTGCTAATTAAAGCTCAACAATCATGATATGAAATCATGAGATGGAGTTGAAGTTTTGCTTGGACATACGATATGGAGTTTTTGTGGTGTATATTTTCTCATAAGCATAAGAATCTCATAAACTATAAAACTATAAAATAGTCTCAATTATTTATTCAATCTTACCAAATAAACAAAAATTTATAAAATCGCACAGTAAATTGTTACAAAGCCATTGTGGTCAGTCCTGTTCACTCATATAGATGAAAATTAATTTTTTTTATTAAACATTAAAGTAGTAGTAATAAATTTGATTGATAAATAAATTTGATAAAAAATAATGAATTTGATGAATATAAATGATAAAGTAGGAATTGATTTAAAGTAATAATAAATTTTATGTTGGTGAGAATAATAAATTTTAAAAAGTAATGATATGATTATAAATTTTATTTACATATGAAATATATGACTAGTAGATATAAATGTGGAGTTGTTTTAACAAAATATAAACTTGTGCTCAATATTTGTATTTAAAAAATCTCAAATCATGATATGGAATTTCCATATCATGAATTTTGGAAATTATGGGATTCCATCTCATGATTTGAAATCATGAGATGAAATCAGCGTGAAATCGCATGTCCAAACGTTGATTCCATCTCATAATTTCTTATCGTGATATGGTATCGCATGGTCAAACGCCTACTAAGTGAAAGTTGATGTCAACTTTAAGTGGCCACCGATAGGTCCATCAAGAATTATTACCAATTGTGCCAACGTAACATGTTAGCATCCATGTCTATAATTGCTCGATGAGTATTGTCATTTTGTAGAGCAATAAAAGCTCATTAATAGCTCCTTAAGATTGATATACATCGAAATCTCAAATCATGTGGTATAATTGGAATCTTTCTTCACTGTTGGATCAATCTAAACTTGAATGAATTTGACAGGTTAAAATTTTATGAGCTGATTTTGTCCACTCTAGATATATCACAACCATCTTTCCATAGTGCTAAACATTATATTAGTGTCGATATCAATAGAAAATCACATGGTAACATCTTGTTCTCTTCACTTTAAAATAAATGGTGTTTAAAATCAAACCAAATATTTTGAAAGATTTTTGACGCTAATAAAAAAGAACACTCTAATTCAAAAGAATATTTTTTGCTTCTCTTTGAGTTTATAAGTAATCAACTTACTCAATTTTATATGATATCATTTTGAATAAAAAAATATGATAGATATGAATATATTTGTACACAAGAAAATGTCCAAATTAACCTTCTATTGAAAACAATTTAAAATTACACCTCATTATAATTTTAGGTCACTAATATTCTTGTTATTAACATACCAACTCATATTAAGAAAGCAAATAACAAAAGGTTGTTGGTGACTATGTTGTCTAAAAGGTTGTTGTTGCCTGGGGAGACTTATCAAGTGAATCTGATGAACCTTAGCACCCAGAAGATGCGTCTATGATGGTAGTGGAGGATGAAAAAAATGCCTTCAACTCACTTTTTGCATTTATGGAAACACTACTAAAAAACAGTGAATACCGACTTCCGGAAGTCGGTATTCCCTAAATACCGACCAAATACCGCCTTCCCAGCTAAGGTTGGAAAAAAGCTGGCCGCTTTTCAATACCGACCTCAGGAGGTCGGTATTTACCGACCATTAGAGGTCAGTTTTAATTTTAAGTCGGAAAATTTATTATTTTATATTCCGACTTCTTGAGGTCACTTTTATATATTTGTTTATTTTTATTTTTATTATTTCTTTCTTCTGGATGTTAGAATATTTATTTCTTATATTTTGAAATATCAATATTCGGAGGTCAGTATTAGTTAACTTTTAATATTTCTGACCTCTGGAAGTCTGTATATTTTAGTTTTATTTTTTCTTAATTTTTAAATTCCGGCCGTTGGAGGTCGGTATTTTATATTTTATATTTTTTTACTTTTGATATTCCGACCTCTGGAGGTCGGTATTGTTTTATTTTTAATTTTATTTATTTTTTATATTCCAACCTCCAGAGATCGATATTGTTTATTTTTTGTTTTATTTATTTTTGAGATTCTGACCTCCAGAGGTCGGTTTTCTGCTACAAAACTGGCAGCATATTGCTGCAATTTTAGTTGTCCACCTACATATTTCTACCAAAACAGCCCAAAGAGTTGCCAACACAATATTTTTCAACATAGACATTAAACTACTTCAAAATAAACTTCATCCAACTTCAAAATAAACTAAAATACGATCAAACAATTTCAAAAATATAGAAGTCTAAAATGTCAAATAGATACAACTATTCCTCATCACCTTCACTCTCCTTATCAGACTTATCATTCTCATCACCCTCCTGATCAGATCCATCACTGCTGACCGGACATGGAGGAACAATTTTTCCTGAATCAAAAAGAAAAGTTAGTTGGGCCTGAAGCGTCGCACACCTCTTGTTCTCTACCTCCTTTGTTGCCGCAATCTCCTCCTCTCTCTTCCTCTCTCTTCCTTCTCTCTTCCTCTCTCTTTCTTCTCTCTTCTTCTCTCTTTCGGCTACAGCAGCAAGCTCGGCAGTGAGACAAAATATGTTACCCTCCATTGCAGACACTGTCTCTCTATCCACACCACCGAAGCTTGAGGATGATGAACCATAATACCAAGACTTCTTCTTGTTCTGATATGCCTTTTCTGTTAAGCCATAGATTGAACCTTTAATCGGTTCACCTACACTCTGTCGCCAAAGATTGTCGTTTTCTTCTTGTGTAAGTGGTCTATCCTGACATTCAAGAGGTAGAGTACTACGATATTCCTGAGATATTTGCATAAACTTATCCTGTAATTTAAACAAAGAACTCTAAGAATAAAAATGTAATATATACAAGGAAAAGAAAAAAAGATTAGTTTGAATGGAGTTCTTACATATTTCTCTTGAGCACGTGGCTAAATTCATCTTTCTTCTTATGTGGGGTTCGTACTCTTCTTTATGTAAGTAACCTTCAATAACTCTTCATGAGCATCATCAATCATATCTGACATTCTAGAACCTTGGACATAATTATGCTCTGTAGATCTACTACTTCTCCCGACAACAAAGTTATTAAACATAGTGTCACTTTCAACCTCACCGTGACTAGTCCAAATTGTGTACCCTGGTTTGAATCTCTTCATCATAAGATGCATAGCAACATTCTCTGTTGTATGATATCTCACATTTTCACAGTTAACACATGAACACCTAATCAATCTTGAAGTTAAAAAATCATCAAGTGTCTTTGCATGATCTATAAAACTAGTGACACCTTCTGCAAATTCTGGAATCATACCCGCTCGACCAGGATTGTTTCTATTATACATCCAACTACAATCAGGTTTCATCTACACAAACAATTATGATAATTTTAATTCCAACAACTAAACAACATTAACTCTAACTAGCATTGAATTATTTTCGCCCAACTAAATCAAATTATTTCAAATAATGAGTAAAACTAGCTAGAGGTTAATTAAACTTTACTTGAACTTGTTTCAACAACTAAACAATATTAACTATAACTACTTTTGAATTAATTCCACCAACTAAATCACATTATTTCAAATAATGAATCAAACTAGCTAGAGATTAATTAAACTTTATTTGAACTTATTTCAACAACTAAACAATATTAACTCTAACTAGTTTTGAATTAATTTCACCAACTAAACCACATTAATTTATTTGAACTTATTTAAACAACTTTAACTCTGACTAGTTTTGACTAAATTCCAACAACTAAACCACATTACTAGTTTTGTTTGTACTTATGCTTAACAAACACATTATTCCTAAATTAAAGGTTAGTATCAACACTAGATGGACACAAATCGATCTTGCAAGAAAATCAATTTTGTCATCAATAGGATCAACTAGTGTTGGTACTTATGCTTAACAAATATATTATTTTTAAATTTAAAGTTAAGTGTCAACACTAGATGGACACAAATCGATCTTGCAAGAA
>JAJOOR010016397.1:0-37159 GCA_036250505.1 Solanum acaule | reverse complement strand
AAAAAAAAAACTTCAAGTCATAAAGAAAATCATAGTTGTGGAGATAAAATAAGAATACTTTTTATTACTTTGAATGTTTTTGTGCATATGTTTTTTTATTTTATTCACTAGCAATATTATCACAAATCCTTCAATTTGAGTCCAAGGCATATGAAGTAAATAAATTATTTTTGTACTACTATATAGAAGGAATATTCTTTAAGTAAAAAAAGTGTAATGTGAAGAATTGATTAAAAAAGAAAAAAAAAACTTCAAGTCATAAAGAAAATCATAGTTGTGGAGATAAAATAAGAATACTTTTTATTACTTTGAATGTTTTTGTGCATATGTTTTTTTATTTTATTCACTAGCAATATTATCACAAATCCTTCAATTTGAGTCCAAGGCATATGAAGTAAATAAATTATTTTTGTACTACTATATAGAAGGAATATTCTTTAAGTAAAAAAAGTGTAATGTGAAGAATTGATTAAAAAAGAAAAAAAAAACTTCAAGTCATAAAGAAAATCATAGTTGTGGAGATAAAATAAGAATACTTTTTATTACTTTGAATGTTTTTGTGCATATGTTTTTTTATTTTATTCACTAGCAATATTATCACAAATCCTTCAATTTACTGCATTGTTTAGTTGGCTTATTTTTGTTCTACACACATTAAAAAATATTATTTTTTTCATATTAATAATGATAGAATGGATTTGTTTTTCTTTGTCTGCATCTTTTTTCCCATCTCTTTTCTTTCTCACTCTCCTTAACTAAATACAATTTTTGGTTAGTAAATTATCACCCATCATTCATATTATTGTATATTTTGCGTTTCATTATGTTGCACACTATTATAATAAATGGTTTTCCATTTTAACAATGAAATTGTAGATTTCTTTTTCCTTTTTTCAACCTTTTAGTCCACTCTTTTTTCTTTCTCACACTTGTAAAGTCAATACAATTTTTGATTTGTAAAATGTCACCCATCATTCATTTACATGCCATATTTTTTTATTACATACACTTTGTAATAAATAATTTTCCATTTTAACAATGAAAATGTAGATATCATTTTTTTTCTTTCTTTTCTTTATTTGCATTCTTCTTTTTCTTGTCTCTTTTATCACTCATTATTCTCAAGTCAAAAATATATTTTCTTTGTTGTGTTTTGTCTTCCATTTGGTGTTCACCCCCATTTTCTTCTCTTTCTCCATTTCATTTTGGATTATGGCCTCACCGAATCATCAAAAATTGTGAGTATAAAATTTATGACTTTTTTTATGATATATGGTGTTTTGTCGTGTCCTTTTCTCCTTTTATGTTTTCATAATTTGAGGTGAGGATTTTTTTGATAATTTTTTTCTATAAAGCATAAATTTATATATATATTTTTTGAGTATTCTTTCAAAAGGGTTGAGTTGATTTAAAACATGTCAAATTGTTGATTGGGGTCAATCTTGGTGAGATCAATGGAAAATAAATGGTTGCGTCAAAATTATAAAATAATAGGTCATAACTCAATCCATCGAATTCAAAATTCTTTTTCTTCCTTTTTAAAAGTTTTATTTTCTTACTTTTTCAATCAAACAATAAATTATATTTTTCTTTCATTTACCATGAAATAAACAAAATAAAAATACATACTTTTTTATGTTTAGATTTTTTTTCTTGTGAATTTTTGGGCTATAGATCTAATAAAAATGACCCTAATTTCTATACAAATGCCTTGTTTCATGACCAAAATGATCTATTAATTTAAAAAATTAAATCCAACCTACTAAAATATGGAAACGGTAGATGGATTTAAAAGGGTAAAAAACATTTATACCTACATTATCCTAAATTTAGGAAATTTGTTTGTTATTAAAGTTTTTGCTTAATCTTACTATATTTTCATTTTCTTAACCCTTAATTAAGCTCCAACTTAAATTAATGTTATACATTTGTATTTACTCTTTTTTCTCATATTCAGCATGAGCTCAACTAATAATAGGAACAAATAGAGACAGTTTGATAATTGTAGGGTCATGAGAGGACAAAAGTATAATGAAAGGATGAGATTGACCAAAATAAAATAGTATATAGTCATACTTGATTTTTTTTTCCTTTTAATTAATACTTGATGGGGACTTCATAAGGAAATTATGTTAGAGAAAATTGTTTACATCAAATTAGTGAGATTTTATTGGTTATTCTTCAGGTTGGACAAGTATCTTTATGCTTACTTTGTTAAGAAGGGGATGTATGAGGCTGCTACGGCATTCGCCAATGAAGTTGATGTTGGAACTCCCACAGATGATGGTAAGTCTGTCTTTAAATTTATAACAAATTATCATTTATTAAAAGTAGTCTCCATGTGGCTTGTAACTTAAGGTGAGATGTGAAATCATTCATCAATATTTAAGTTATGATAGGCTACCTAAGTCATATCCGTTTGTGTTGTGGGCCTTACTCAGACTTTGGATTAATCAAAGATGTTTCATGCATCAGGCTATACTTTTATGGATGATCAAAGTAGTTTTAGGACTTAGAAATTTCTAATAAAGGTCCACAAATGTGGACCGGAATCCTTCATCCTTTAATCCACTTGGTTCTAAGTATAACTCTCATGGAAACATGCAATTAAAATAGAAACAAAAATAATCCTAATAATACTGAATCACACTAATAAATAATAAATACTGAGTAGCTCATAAATCATGAAAACTAAATTTTTCACTGAAAGATACTTTATATTAAGAATAATAAATCATGGAAAGCAAAATAATTTGAGACATGCACTAATTATCATAGCATAATTTGTAGTGGAAACACTTGATATTAATGTGTTCATGAGAATTGCATTTAAAACATGAATTTCATAAGTAAGACATGCAATTAAGGATCATTTACGAAGAAGAATTGATTTACAGTAAAAACCCATAAAATCATAGAAACCCTAGGGTTGGAGAATTCATAAGAAATACAAAAAATTGTAGTTCTTTGGGACTCAATGGGTGAAGGGATATCCATTGATGAAATCCCAACATACCTAGAATGAAGAACCCTAGCTTGAATTCCTTGAATGGAGACTTAAAGCTTGGAACCCTAGTTTTGCTTGATAGAAAACTTGAGAGAAGACATTGATTTTGGAGGGTTATGCATGAATCTATGCACATGTGATAGAACAATCTTTCGTATGCACGAATAGAACTGGAGCACCCCATGGAGAGATGTTGGGCATGATGAAACCTTTGTTTAAAAGGTCCTTTAACTGATCTTTCTACTCCTTAAGAATATCTGGAGCCATTCCATAAGAAGGGACAAAAATAGGCTCGGTATTTTGAAGAATGACTATTCAAAAGATAATTTCCCTTTTGGGATGAAATACGGGAAGATCCACGGGAAACACTTCTGGAGTTTATTCACTACATGGACCGACTAAAGACTTGGATTTTGGAAATGGAATCCTTAACACAAACTAGATGATTGATGCAACTCTTATAAAATATCTTTATGTCCTTAAGGTAAGAGCCAAACCAACCTATCGGCAATGAAGTACTACCCTTCCATACTATGATTGACTCATTAGGAAATTGGAATATAACGATTCCTGTTCTACAACAATCTAAGGTATAATAAGTGAGTAGCAAGTCCATGCCGCGAATGATATCAAAATCAGCATGGCTAACTCTTCTAGCTCAATTGAGGTTATTTTGTGAAAGATGGAAACTAGGCAATTTTTGTATATCCATTTAGCTAAGACTGTGTCATCAATAAGAGTAGACATTGAGAAGGGTTCTGATAGGATTTCGGGAATAACATCAAATTTCACAGCAACTTAAGGAGTCACGGAGGAAAGTGTGATCTAACAATGCATAAACATCAATTTTAAAGACTCATAACAGACTAGTTACTATATCATGTGAACCATCATGATCCTGTCTAATTTGAAGAGCAAAGAAGTTGTTGTTATGCTATCCACCACTAGTTCTAGATGAGGTACCTTTCTTATTTAGGTGACCTTCTAGAGCTATTGTAGTGTTAGGCTGAGTTGGCTAACGAATATCCTTGCCCTTTCCTATGGCCAATGGGCAATCCCTCAATCTTTATTAATAAGAGGAGATCTTCAAGCTTGGAAAATAAAGAAAAGTGAGAACATGAACTCCTAGTGCTTTTGGAATGCCTAACCCGACTATGACATGTCATACAACATCCAAAATACCAACCAATACCGATCGTACACTCTCTTCGATTATTCTTACAACACTTTTGACAGACTAGAAAGTGCGACCACTAGTAACACTGCCTTATGTTTTAGAGAATGGTGACATGCTTGTTATGCTTTCTGAACTTAGGAACTAGAGAACTAGTAGAATATGGGGAGATTGAGTACTTCTGATGAAACAGAGATTGACTACCACCTCCTAACCTCTATTAAGAGTAGTCAACACTATCTATTCTAGCCCTCTTTTTATCCCTATCACTCTCCTTGAGCTTTTCCTCCTCGATCTTTTGAGAATGAGTTATCAAGCGAGAGACATCCATCTCCTTGATCAGCATCACACTTCTACATTCTACAATCACAAAAATACCACAGAAAAACTTACTCACGCGTGCCCTAGAGACAACAACCATTGCCCGAGCATACTTGGAGAGTTGAGTAAACATGAAAGTATACTCCTTCACTTTCATGATAATATAAGGATATTGAGAGAGAACCATCTTTCTCATGCATGAAGAGAATTATGTAGTTTCTCCAATTAAGCTTATACCCCCCTTATTCGAATTTATGTGTCATCGGGCCCAAAAATTAGAGAAAGAAAAGAGGACTTTTTGAAACATGAGGTGTAAACAAAGGTTTACACATGTATGACTACAAAGTATCATATTAACATGAGGATTTTAAACTTAAAATTATTTTTAAATACATAAATATTTCATTTTTGGGGGGATAAATTAATAAGGAAAGTGTGTCATATAAAATTGGATTAAAGGGAGTGTAACATACAAAAAGTGTCCACAGAAATAGAATGGAGGGAATGATAGTTGATGTAATTCTTTGAATTTTATGGTTCAATTAGTGAGGGTCACTTTATTCTCAACAACTCTTTTTGTGTCTAAGAATTGTATAATTTGTTGTTCTTTATTTTCGAATGATCTGCAAAATATAGTGACTGATTTTTTTATTTGTTATGATGTGCTAATGTACAATAATTTAGTTTTTCTATTTGTTCAGCTATTGAATCTCTGGAGGGATTTCTAGCAGATTGGTGGGATTCGTTCTATAGTATGTTCAGCTCTATTCAGGCTAAGCATGCCCAAGATCCATATGCTGAGGTTTTCCCTAGCTTTTTCTAGGTTAAATTTCTCTCTTTTTTTAGACTACTATATGATAATCTAAATGCACGAGTTGGTTAAATTTTCAGGCTGCTCAGACTATGGATAATGTGGTATGTCAAGTCCCTTTTGTTGTGCCATCATCTTCTCCTCAGAGGGCACCATTTGTAATTGATATTAGGTATAACTGTATTATTTATTTACTAATAAGGTTCATTTTTTCTTCACGTAACGTAATTTACAGTGGCTTCATATTTACTTAACTTCATGTTATATGTGTGCTATTTTGTTCTTTAACAAAATCATGTTTCCATTAGGTTTTGGTGCAAACACAATTTTGACCACAAAAGTTAGTTTGTCCAATTTCTAGGATAACTAGTTATTGCTATGATATTACATCGTGAAAGCATCCATTTGGTTGTTGAAGTTCATGAATCAGATGATTTCTAACTCTTTTTGTTTTTGATGTACCCTATAGCCACCAAATTGAGCTGATTTCAAATATGTCTCAACAAAGGGAGGCCAGAGTATGTTTACATTTCTGAGACAACAATAGTTTCTTTTAATGTTCTACATAACATACAAATCTTTATTCTTTGCAGGATGAGGCAGAGGATATTGAACAAACTATGAATATGGAACCAATCGTCAATACCCCTAAAAAGGCTATGCTTCCGGTTCTAGATCCTTCTAACAAGGTTTGTATTGATTTAAAATATCTTGTATTTATGTTTTAGAATCTCTTGTGTTTGTTCTTGATAGTACATGCGATCTCACCTAAGTAGTTTCTAGTCTTATTTGTTGACTTAACATGCCTGCTTTAACATCGTAAGTAAATGAACTCAATGTTGTATGTGTATTTATATGGATTAGATCAACTTCTTTCATGTTAAAGTTTAAGGATATGAAATATTTTCACTAAGATAAGGTTACAGCTAATTAAAGAATGCACTTTGAACCAAAATAAGAAAGTTATTTTTTGCAAGTGTATGATCATATTTGTATGTTATTAGTCCTTCATGGATCATTAATCAATTCTCCAATGTAATGGAAACTCATGTCAATTTTTTTTCCTATCATCCTATCAGGCTCTTCCACCTCTGGTATGCAGCAAGCTCCTTGATCAAATCAACATCTCGTGATTTCCTATTTTTCTCTTGTCATGGAAAATAAAAGGCGGTACCTTGAGAAAACATACATTTCATTAGCTGTTATACACTACATGTAGGCTATATCCATGAGGAAATACCTATGCATTTTGTTACTTCTTGATCTTTTTAAGCATTAAACTTCTTTTGTAATCCAAGCTTTACTCATGAGTACTTGGCAGTGAATGGAATAATGTAACATTCTATGTTGTTGCACTCTCTCTTTTATAAGTTATCTGTTGCATTTTTTTATATCAACACAGGGATTTGGGAGAAATGATTCTTTAAGAATCATCCTGCTACTTTTCCTTCAAGTTCGTAGAATGACAATATCATTATTGTGCACAAATTAAAGTGCAAATAACAACCCCAACAAACTCAATGAAATTCCATAAATGGTGTCTGAGTAGGGTGATGTATAAGCAGCCTTAAAGTGAAGTTTCTTGATGGTGAATATTAAGCCGCCAATACATTCAAATGAGGCATAGAGGGTTTAGGTTTCAATAGTGAGACAGATTAACATTGATGGATTTATACATTAGTGATTTAGGATAAGGCTAAGGTCACAAGAAAAATTTAGTATTGATTATTGATTCCTCAATTAACATTATATTAATGATAGATAAGCATTTTCTAATTGAACTCCAAATAGTTGTAAAGATATTGATCCTCGATATTTGAAGAAACATTATGCTGATGTTTATTGTATTCAGTGGATTATTAGGCTTATATTTTTTTATAAGTTGTTATTAGATTAACAAGGAGTGTAGTCAATCAAACTACAAATTTAGTGTCAAATGATAAGGGCAGCCTGGTGCATGACATATCTTTCATTTTTGTCGAATTTGGGCAAGGTCCGTGCATCTTCCATCAATATAAGTAGACATCCTATCTTGATGCAAACATTATAGGCTAATTCCACCAAGGAAAGTTTACAATTGTTTCAAGGCCCCACTTCTTAATTTAAATATGATAAAAACGTAAAGAGATTGCACCTACTTTTCTTGTTGTGATTTTCTCTAAGAAGTAATTTATTTATATGGTCTCTTCAGGTAGAGACCACCACAAGAGTAGATTGAGGAAAGTTTTTGTATTGCAATATTTAATTCACATGATGAAAGGGGAAACATTATGACTGTTCATCAAATGGTGAATAAGTTATGAGGGATAGTAAAAGAGGCAGGGGATCCCTGATTGGTAAAGGGGAAAATAATGTTAGCGCAATTAATTTTGAGTTCCTTTACAACTATTATCTCATTTAAGAAAATTGACTCACCATCTTTCCTCATTTGAGAAGACAAGGAATTATTTACCACATAGAGAAAAGCATATACTACGCTTAAAGAGGAAAACATTGATTGTTACCTAGCTCAAGGTGCTTTGAGAATTAAGCCCTCCATATGAAAATATTAGGATGATTTACTTATTTTCATCATTCTTGATGTGGTGATAACACCGTCAAGAAAACTTATACTATGAGTTTACAATGTTTTAAAAAGCAACAAAAAAAATGCAACAAGATCTATGGTCTTGTAGAAAACAATAAGAATTGAAGTGCACACTTATTTGATATATATGTTGAACAAAGCATAACTGAGCAAGAATGTAAATACTGAAAGATTTGAGACCAAGTACTAATCATGAAAATAACATGCTGAACTGGATGTTGAAGTATATACTAAAACCTGGTCAAATGCACTATGAGTCTGACTGTGGGAGCTACTATTAATCGACATAAACCACGTGAGCTAAATGTGGAGTCCGATGTATATGCCCCATCGAGAGGATCCAATATACCTTGCCAGGGGTATAAAGGCATAAGTGGTGTGATCACTAAATTTGATACCCAATAGAAGGGACTTATACTCCTACGTGGGCATGTAGTTCTGGGACTATTAGGGTATATTGAACTCTAGTCCAACTCGGTGCTAAGTCTACTCCATACTGAATATGTAATGACACGATGTAACTGAAATACTAAATATCTCAAAATATAGACATGCCATCTGAAAATGCAACATATATATACTGATAATGAAACATTCAAAATTTGGAGCATGAATATCTATTTACTGACCTAGCAAGTAGAATTCGTGAACTAAGAGAATATAAACAAACTAGGGTTCTAAGTTTCATACAGGGAATTAAGCAAACTTTCCAAGAAAACATGTCATTTCGATTAAGGATACTACAACAACTAAATCACAACAAAACTCCAAGGTTTTAGAAACCTTAAGTCTGAACATGATATAGAGAATCACGGAGCTGAGTGAATTCTAGGGACCTAGTGGATGAAAGGAACCCACTAGTGGAATTCCACACATTTGGTGACAAAATCTACGGAGAAATCCTTTGGATTTCGGGGATGAACCTTGAAGAACACTTCTGCTTGTTCTTGGGAGGTTTGGTCGACTTTTTCCTCTTGTTTTTGCTCCATGTTTGATTGATTTTTGGAGAATGGGGGTTCTGGGTAAGTATGACTAAGTTATTAAGCTTAGACTAGGTAAAACGACGTAGTTTAGGCATTAAGCGAAGTAGTTTAAGGCCCCAATGCATAGGAAAAAGACCTAAATGATCCTAACTTAAAAGTTGACGAAGGCCATCCACGGAGGGACCTACAGACCGTCGTTTGGACTACCAACCGTCGACTGCTGTCGTGGTTTGTGGTCTTCCTGATAGGGCTTCACTAAAACTAGCATAACGTTTTACTCAAACATGGGATTTTAGCATACTCGGTGGCATTGGAAAGAAGATTCAATTATCTTTAATTTGATAGGTAATGGGCCACCTAATTTATTTTGTGCTAAAAGATATGACCATTTGAAGTTGACCCAACATCCATTTCCCTCCAATTCGATATTGACCCTCACCTACGGTCAAACCTACGATGTGTAGGTCCAACCACGGACAGTATTGGTCGACCGTGGGTGGGTGCAAAGACCATCAAACTCTGAACCCCAATAACGGAACCAACCTACGGTCCGTGAGTCAATCAACGGACCTTGGTTCACGGTTGTAGGTTTCATCTTTAGATTCTAAAATTCTCCTTTAGTCTAGGACTGAACCACGGGACCCCACCTATGATCCGTGGGTGGTTTTCGTTGGTTCTGACACCAGATTCTAGAAAGCTGCATTTCCTATTTTCTCGAGTCCGAGATGTTACAAAATAATTGGGCCATAATGACACCATAAGACTTAGCTGACTTGCCATCATAACATATTTGAAAGTTGTTTTTTTTTACTTTGATCCCTTGTGTATTCTTCAATTAGTTTCCAAAGTCAATAAACCTTCTTTCGAGGCCATTCCAATTTCAAGAAGTAATTACTGGATGGGCCCAATCGGGTACAAGAGATTTCAAAGGATGTTATAAACTTTGGAGAAAGATCTAAAATGCCCCTCAACTATTTGAATTAGTACAAAACTATCCTTCATCCCCCTTTTTACCCCCAAATACCCTTGACATCAATCTTTTCTCTAAAAAAAATACCATTATGTCTAACAGTTCATACTTATAAGGTAGATGGAGGGTAATATTGTATCAAATCTCATAGTTTAAGGGCATTTTAGGCTCTTTTCTGTTAAAATGATTTGAAATTACTTAATTTATGAGTTCATATGACTGGCCACATGTTGAATTCCATAGTAAGCTAAACATATAAAAACAAATTAGTCCTCTACTCTCTGCACTCCCCACCCCTCCACCCTTCACTTCCTCTCCCTTCCACTTTTTCTTTTTTGATCTTTTCCACCATTTTCAATTTTAATTTTGTTCAATTTATGACAAAATAAAAAAAGGAGAAAAAAGGAGGAAAAACAATGATGACATTCCTATAGAAACAATTAGTTCAATAAAGAATGATTTAGTTAATTAACTATGTACGTATACTACATTTTTCTTTTGTGTGTACCAAAAATTCATAATTAAAAAAAACCTTTTCTCATATCCTCACCCCACCTCCACTATGATAAAAATACAAATTAAAAGAATATGGGCATGTAAGTTCATTTCAAATTTAAGTTCTTGATATCCTAATTATTATCGAATGATTTTAGGAAGATTAAAAACCGGAAATGAATAAGACATTTTGATAATTGATAGAAAATTTTAATATAATAAGAATAATAGAAAAACATAGATGGACAAGCAGTCTGGACGAGTATTGATTCTAGTTTGGATCTCTATTTATGAGTTAGATTATAATAAATTTGAGGTAAGCTGTTAAAATAAGATCAAGCATGAGCCAAATAGTTAATATCGAGGGTATTTTTGAGCCAAAAGATTGGTGTTAGGATATCTGGTGGCCGAAAGATGGATTCATGGTGGTTCTGTACAAATTCTAATAGTTAAGGGACATTTTAGGCCCATCTGCGTATAAAATAAATAGAAATCAGTGTAATCAAAATTAATAAGTGCAAAATAGTTCTGAGATCTATTGGGGCTTTAAGTGCAAAACACAAATAAAGTGCGTACTTTAGAGAATAAAGGCACAAAAGGGAGAAAAAAAATACAGATCTGTATGTTCGTCATGCCTATATGTTTAGACCAAGAGTAACAATAATAAGCGTGTGACAAATATATCATATATATTCTTAAATGTGGGAATCTCCAACCTTTAAAGTTGGAATCTCCAACCTTCAAAATTGGATTACCATTTGCCCCTCCACCAAATTTAATATTAAAAAATAATATTTATATATTTTTTTTATTGTAATTTAATTATTAACAAGACAATGAAATGATCATTAATTAAATGGTGTAATGAACTAGCCGAAGTGAAGAAAACTAACGTGTGTGTGCACTCTGAACTGCCACCTTCTCCTTGACATTAAATTTAGATGATTCAATTCTCTAGCACTTATTGAAAATAAAGTGCTTATAATGTACACATTACATCCTTTGTAATGGTGAAGAAGATAAAATGGAGAAAATAATGTTTTGCTCTAAATTGATATATCTGCAGTTATAGATACTTTATAGCAACAAAAAAAAAATATAATTATATGATTTAAACCGTGTAAGAGAGGAGAGTAAGGCTTCATTTGTTTGCACTTAATGGAGGTCTGAATTTGAATCATTCTTATTCAATCCACTAAGTTTGTTTGGTTTTGAAATCATAATCTTAATCATTTGGATTCAACCCATTAAGTCTGTTTAATTCTTCGTTTAAAAAAGCCTCTTATTGGATTTGAAAAGATCTAAACAAATTAGATCTGCAGGAGAGTTTTATTACCATTTAGAGTTATTTAATATGCTTTAAAATAATAACTGGCCATTTTTTTTTCTCTCTGTGTGACTTTGTTCTCTCTCCCTACAAACTTTCTTCCTCTCTTTTTTCAATGAAACACCATATTTTTTCTCCTTGAACTAGTATGTTTTCATAATATTTACAAAAAAAAAATTATATTAACATTTTTTTGGTAGTGTACTGATGTTTAGAAAGAAAACTTCACTTCTACCTGATCATGATTTGTGTACAATTTTTTTTGAAGGTTCTACTGCAACAAGATCACAGTTGGAAGCCAAATTGTACCCATCTCCGTCCTGGTATATCTTTTGTATATATTAACCGGATGGAGTTGAAGATCTAGTTGGTGACAAAAATGATGGAGGTCTTAATAATTCTCCATCCCAATTGTCAAGTTTAACTGAATGAAAAGTTTAGAGTTGTTCACTATAAAAATAGTGTACCTAGCTATGAAGAAAAACAGAAAAAATTAGATGGCTTTGGATGAGAAGAACTATTATATACCACAATTGTTAGTATATTTTGAAATTGATGGCTACAAAAATGCATGGGTACCTGTGATCACAACATAAGAAATCTTGGCCCTGAGGCCTCCCTGGAAAAGCTCTAACTTCACCTTGTGGAGCTGGAGTACCTCTTCCAGAAGTCCTACCACTTCTTATGGATTGAACTCTGCCTCGGCCCCTAGCCGAAGGAGCTCAATCCCTAGCAGGAGTAGTTGGATAAGAATGTTGAGGTGCTGAATGAGTATTTAGAGGGCACAGTCGCATCATATGACCTCGATCCCCACAAGTAAAGAAAGATGTAGGCACAAATAACTGCTATTGCAGACCAA
This sequence comes from Solanum acaule, assembly GCA_036250505.1. NCBI lineage: Eukaryota > Viridiplantae > Streptophyta > Magnoliopsida > Solanales > Solanaceae > Solanum > Solanum acaule. The sequence goes on along the minus strand of JAJOOR010016397.1, from coordinate 24,625 downwards.
ACAAACAACCATGGACACCTCGGCCAGAACCATAAGATCCTCGGGTTGACTACCCACTCTCAGCTGTTTGCATAGAATCATTAACCGGTCCACGACGCTGAAAGGAGTTACTACCTCTATGCAATCCTCTGCCTCTAGATAAGGCACCAATAAAATTACTAGAAGTATGGGACCTTTTGGGCTCCCCAAATTCCTCTAAAATCATGAACTCCGCCTCCTTGGTGGTTCTCACAATTGACGGGAAGGAAGCCCCCTCTTTGGTTGCTCTAGAAACATAAGACCTGACAGAAAAAGTCAACCCCCTCAAAAACCTGCAAACATTCTCTACCTTATCTGGACCAATAGTCATAGCATGCCTAGAAAGCTCAAAGAAAACGGGCCTCATACATGTTTCTAGAAAAACTACCCTTAGTCAAGCTCTTGAACCTTAATTGATTCTCCTCCCTCACACTCTAAGGAACGAAGCGATACCAGAAGGCACTAGAGAATAAATCCAACTCAAAGAGGGAAGATCCAATAGGTTTAGACCTCACAAAATTCCTTCACCACTCTAAGGAATGAAGCGATACCAGAAGGCACTAGAGAATAAATCCCACTCAAAGAGGGAAGATCCAATAGGTTTAGACCTCACAAAATTCCTTCACCACTCTTTGACGCGTCGACGAAGCTGCAGTGCAACAAATCGAACACCACAAGCATCAATCATACAAACTACCTCAAGCATATCATGGCACAAAGTCAAGAACTCATGAGCATCCTCACTCTTACCACCTTGAAACAGGGGTGGTTTCATCTTCTGAATCGTCTCGTAACACTTCAGCTTAGCTATCATCAGAAAAACCTCAGGAGCAATCTGTTGAACACCCACAACTGGTGTCAGAACCACATGTCGCTGAACCAGATGATTCTAAATACCTGGAACCCGCTGTTGATATAGGGTCTGCGCCCCTACCCTCGTATGAGAACCCTGTGGGGTACATATCGCACCACCCTAAGAGAAGTTCTTCAGCACACCTAACATCCTCAAGAAAGTTTCCCGAAACAAGGGAGCTCCAAACTTGAGAGGAACATGGTCCTCAACAACCTCAACATGTGGTCTGGAGAAGCCCTTCTATCTCTATGTTAGACCGGTGCTATTCTACGAGCACAACCTCTAATTGGTGCTACTATATGAGTAAGACCTGTATCTCGGCCCTATCTTTAACCCTAGCTGGTGACTAAACAACAGCCTCAGAGACTGCCTCCCCTCTACAATTGAAAAATGAAGCTCTGGTCCTTGACATAAAATAACACACGACAACTCAACACTAGTGAAAGTAACCACACACGATAAGAAAGGATGAACAAAAAGGAAGTTTCTTAGCAATGTTTATAGCCTCTTGAAGATAAGTATAGACGTCCTTGTACTGATCCTTGAGACTCTACTTAGACATGGCTTGTACACGTTAGACCTATGAACTTGGGGCTCCGATACCATTTCTCATGACCAAAAAATGGACGTGATGACACTTGTATATCCCCACCAAGACAAGTCACCGCCAACCCAAAAAAAAAACTAAAGAAATGCAGACGTTATAGTTAAGAACTGATATTCATATACTTTTTTTAATTTGGCAAACATATCAATTTATTAAAAATAAAATTACCGGACAAGACCTTATACTTTTTCTATTAAACCTCACCCACTATTTTTTCAGAAAAATATTTAAAATTGACCAATGACTTTAGGAGTCCAAGGCATATGAAGTAAATAAATTATTTTTGTACTACTATATAAAAGGAATATTCTTTAAATAAAAAAAGTGTAATGTGAATAATCGATTAAAAAAGAAAAAAAAAACTTGAAGTCATAAAGAAAATTATAGTTGTGGAGACAAAATAAGAATACTTTTTATTACTTTAAATGTGTTTGTGCATATGTTTTTTATTTTATTTACTAGCAATATTATCAGAAATCCTTCAATTTACTGCATTGTTTAGTTGGTTTTTTCTTTTCTACACACATTAAAATATATATATTTGTTCATATTCACAATGATAGTATGGATTTAGTTTTCTTATTCTGCATCATTTTTCCCATCTATTTTCTTTCTCATTCTCCTTCAGTAAATACAATTTTTGGTTTGTAAATTATCACCCATCATTCATATTATTGTATATTTTGTGTTTCATTATATTGCACACTATTATAATAAATGGTTTTCTATTTTAACAATGAAATTGTAGATTTCTTTTTCCTTTTTTTCAACCTTTTAGTCCTCTCTTTTTTCTTTCTCACTCTTTTAAAGTCAATACAATTTTTGATTTGTAAAATGTCACCCATCATTCATTTACATGCCATATTTTTTTTTAATTACATACACTTTGTAATAAATAATTTTCCATTTTAACAATGAAAATGTAGATATCATTTTTTTCTTTCTTTTCTTTATTTGCATTATTTTTTTCCTTGTCTCTTTTATCACTCATCATTCTCAAGTCAAAAATATATTTTCTTTGTTCTGTCTTGTCTTCCATTTGGCCTTCACCCCCACTTTCTTCTCTCTCTCCATTTCATTTCAAATCATGGCCTCATCGAATCATCAAAAACTGTGAGTATAAAATTTATGACTTTTTTTTTTTATGATATATGGTGTTTCGTCTTGTTCTTTTCTACTTTTATGTTTTTATAATTTAAGGTGAGGATTTTCTTTGATATTTTTTTTTTCATGTAAAACATTAATTTTTATATATATATTTTTAGTATTCTTTCAAAAGGGTTGAGTTGATTTAAAACATGTCTAATTGTTGATTGGGGTCAATCTTGGTGAGATCAATGGAAAATAAATGGTTGCGTCAAAATTATAAAATAATAGATCATAATTCAATCCATCGAATTCAAAATTATTTTTCTTCTTGTTTAAAAGTTTTATTTTCAAAATATATTTTTCTTTCATTTACTATGAAATAAACAAAAAAAAATACATACTTTTTTATGTTTAGATTTTTTTTCTTGTGAATTTTTGGGCCACAAATCTAATAAAAATGACCCTAATTTCTATACAAAGTGCCTTGTTTCATGCCCAAAATGATATATTAATTTAAAAAATTAAATCCAACCTACTAAAATATGGACAGGGTATATGGATTTAAAAGGGTGCAAAATCATTAATACCTACATTATCCTAAATTTAGGAAATTTATTTGTTATTAAAGTTTTTGTTTAATCTTACTATATTTTCATTTTCTTAACCCTTAATTAAGTCCAACCTAAATTAGTGTTATCCTTTAGTATTAACTCCTTTTTCTCATATTCACCATGAGCTCAACTAATAATAGGAACAAATAGAGACAATTTGATAATTGTATGTTCATGATAGAACAAAAGTATAATGAAAGGATGAAATTGACCAATATAAAATAGAATAGAGTCATATTTGAATGTTTTTCCTTTTAATTAATATTTAATGGAAACTTCATCAGGAAAATATTTTTGAGAAAATAGTTTACATCAAATTAGTGACATTTTATTGGTTATTCTTCAGGTTGGACAAGTATCTTTATGCTTACTTTGTTAAGAAGGGGATGCATGAGGTTGCTGCGGCATTCACCAATGAAGTTGATGTTTAAACTCCCAAGATGATGGTAAGTCAGTCTTTTAGTTTATAACAGATTATCATTTACTAAAAGTAGTCTCCATGTAGTTTGTAACTTAAGGTGAGATATGAAATCAATCATTGATATTTGAGTTATGATAGGCTAACTAAGTCATATCCATTTGTGTTGCGGGTCTTACTCGGACTTTGGGTTAATCAAGGATGTTTCATGCATCAGGCTATACTTTTATGGATGATCAAAGTAGTTTTGGGTCTTAGAGATTGCTAATTAAGGTCCACAGATGTGGACCAAAATCCTTCATACTTTAATCCACTTGGTGCTAAGTATAACTCTCATGGAAACATGCAATTAAAATGGAAACAACAAAAATAAAATAATACTGAATCACACTAATGACTCATAAATACTGAATAGCTCCTAAATTATGAAAACTAAATTTTTACTTAAAGATACTTTATATTAAGCATAATAAATCATGAAAAGCAAAATAATTTGAGACATGCATCTAACATAGCATAATTTGAAGTAGGGAAAACACTTGATATTGATGTGTTCATGAAATTGCATTTAAAACATGAAATTCATAAGTAAGACATGCAATTAAGGATCATTTATGAAGAATGATTGATTTACAGTAAAAACCCATAAAATCATAGAAACCCTAGGGTTGGAGAATTCATAAGAAATAAAAAAAATTGAAGTTCTTTAGGACTCAATTGGTGAAGGGATATCCATTGATGAAATCCCAGCATATCTAGAATGAAGAACCCTAGCTTGAATTCCTTGAATGGAGACTTATAGCTTGGAACCCTAGTTTTGCTTGATAGAAAATTTGAGATAGAAGAGATTGATTTTGGAGGGTTATGCATGAATCTATGCACATTGTGATAGAATAATCTTTCTTATGCACAAAGAGAACTGGAGCACCCCATGGAGAGATGTTAGGTATGATGAAACCTTTGTTTAACAGGTCTTTTAATTGATCTTTCTACTCCTTAAGATTATACGGAACCATTCTATAACAAAGTTAAAAAATAGGCTCGATATTTTGAAGAATGACTATACCAAAGATAATTTCCCTTTTGGGATTAAATACGGGAAGATCTTCGGGAAACACTTCTAGAATTTATTCACTACATGGACCAACTATGATTGAATCATTAGGAAATTGGAATATAACGATTCCTGTTCTACAACAATCTAAGGTATAACAAGTGAGCAGCAAGTCCATGCCGCGAATTATATCAAAATCAGCATGGCTAACTCTACTAGATTAATTGAGGTGATTTTGTGGAAGATGGAATCTGGGTAATTTTTGTATATCCGTTTAGCTAAGATTGTGTCATCAATAAGAGTAGACATTGAGAAGGGTTCTGATAGGATTTTGGGAATAACATCAAATTTCACAGCAACATACGGAGTCACAGAGGAAAATGTGATCTAACAATGCATAAACATCAATTTTAAAGACTCATAATAGATTAGTGACTTTATCATGGGAACCATCATGATCCTATCAAATTTGAAGAGCATAAAAGTTGTCATGCTATCTGCCACTAGTTCTAGATGAAGTACCTTGCTTATTTAGGTGACCTGCTAGAGCTATTGTAGTGTTAGGATGAGTTGGCTAAGAAATATCCTTGCCCTTTCCTATGGCCGATAGGCAATCCCTCAATCTACATTAATACGAGGAGAGCTTCAAGCTTGGAAAATAAAGAAAAGCGAGAGCATGAACTCATAGTTCTTTTGGAATGCCTAACCCGACTCTGAAATTTCATACAACATCCAAAATACCAACCAATAGCGATCATAAACTCTATTGGATTATTCTTACAACACTTCTGACACACTAGAAAGTGCGACCACTAGTAACATTGCCTTATGTTTTAGAGCCTGGTGTCAATCCTTATTATGCTTTCTCAACGTAGTAACTAGAGATGTAGTACAATATGGGGTCCAGATTGAGTACTTATGATGAAACAGAGATTGAGTATCACCTCCTAACCTCTATTAAGAGTAGTTAACACAATCTATTGTTGCCCTCTTCTTATCCTTATCTTTTCCTCTTCGATCTTTTGAGAATGAGCTATCAAGCGAGAGATGTCCATCTCCTTGACCAACATCACATTTCTACATTCTACAATCTCAAAAATAACATAGACAAACTAACTCATGCGTGCCCTAGAGGCAACAACCATTGTCTGAGCATACTTGGATAGTTGAGTAAACATGAAAGTATAATCCTTCAATTTCATGATAATCTGAGGATATTTGGAGAGAACCATATTTATCATGCATGAAGAGAGTTATATAGTTTCTCAAATTAAGATTATACCCCCCTTATTCAAATTTATGTGTCATCGGCCGCAAAAATTAGAGAAAGAAAAGAGGACTGTTGAAACATGTGGTGCAAACAAAGGTTTACACATGTATGCCTACAAAATATCATATTAACATGAGGACTTTAAACCTAAAATTATTTTTAAATACATAAATGTTACATTTTTGGGGGGATAAATTCATAAGGTAAGTGTGTCACAAAAAAATGATTTAAAGGGAGTGTAACATACAAAAAGTATCCATAGAAATAGATTGGAGGGAATGATAGTTGATGTAATTCTTTGAATTTTATGGTTCAATTAGTGAGGGTCAATTTATTCTCAACAACTATTTTTGTGTTTATGGAAGTGTATTAATTGGTGTTCTTTATTTTCGAATGTTGTGCAAAATATAGTGACTGATTTTTAATTTGTTATGATGTGTTAATGTACAATATTTTAGTTCTGCTATTTGTTCAGCTATCGAATCTTTGGAGGGATTTCTAGTAGATTGGTGGGATTCGTTCTATAGTATGTTCAGCTCTATTCAGGCTAAGCATACCCAAGATCCATATGCTGAGGTTTTCCTTGGCTTTTTCTAGGTTAAATTTGTCTCTTTTTTAGACTACTATATGATAATCTAAATGCATAATTTGGTTAAATTCTCAAGCTGCACAGACTATGGATAATGTGGTACGTCAAGTCCCTTTTGTTGTGCCATCATCTTCTCCTCAGATGGCACCATTTGTAACTGATTTAAGGTAACAATATGTTTTATTTATTTTCTAATAAGGACCATTGTTTATGCACGTAATGTATTTTATAGTGACTGCCTTGTTCACTTAACTTCATTGTTCTTTTAAAAAATCACATTTCCATTTGGTTTTGTGCAACACAATTTTTACCACAAAAATTAGTTTGTCCTATTTTAGGATAACTAGTTATTTCTATGATATTACATAGTGAAAGCATCCATTTGGTTGTTGAAGTTCGTGAATCAGATGATTTCTAACTCTTTTCGATGTTGATATACCTTACAACCCTCAAATTGAGCAGATTCCAAATATGTCTCAACAAAAGGAGGCCAGAGTATGTTTATATTTTGAGACAACAATAGTTTCTTTTAATCTTATGACATAACTGATAAAGTGTTATTCCTTACAGAATGAGGCAGAGAATGTTGAACAAACTGTGAATATGGAACCAATCGTCAATACCCCTGAAAAGGCAATGCTTCTGGTTCTAGATCCTTCTAAAAAGGTTTTTATTGATTTAAAATATCTTGTATTTACGTATTAGAATCTCTTATGTTTGTTCTTGATAGTACATGCGATCTCACCTAAGTAGTTTCTAGTCTTATTTGTTGGCTTAACATGCTTGCTTTAACATCGTAAGTAAATGAGCTCAATGTTTTATGTGTATTTATATGGATTAGGACATCTTCATTCATGTCTAGGTTTAAGGATATGAAATATTTTCCCTAAGATACGGTTACACCTAATTAAAGAATGCACTTTGACCCTAAATAAGAATGCTAATTTTTCTAGTGTATGACAATACTTGTCTATTATTAGTCATTCATGGATCATTAATTAATTCTATATTGTAATGGAAACTCATATCAAATTTTCTGCTAATCTTTTTATCAGGCTCGTCCACCTCTGGTATGCAGCAAACTCCTTGATCAAATTAACATCTCGTGATTTCATATTTTTCTCTTGTCATGGAAAATAAAAGGCGGTACCTTGAGAAAACATACATTTCATTAGCTGTTATACAGTACATGTAGGCTATATCCGTGAGGAAAGACCTATGCATTTTGTTACTTCTTGATCCTTTTAAGAATTAAACTTCTTTTGTAATCCAAGCTTTACTCATGAGTACTTGGTCGTGAATGGAATAACGTAACATTCTATGTTGTTGCGCTCTCTCTCTCTCTCTCTCTCTTTTATAAGTTATTTGTTGCTTATTTTTCTTTTTATCAACAGAGGGATTTGGGAGAAATGGTTCTTTAAGAATCATCCTGTTACTTTTCCGACAAGTTCAAAGAATGACAATATCATTATTGTGCACAAATTAAAGTGCAAACAACTACCCCAACAAACTCAGTGAAATCCCATGAGTGGTGTCTGAGTAGGGTGATGTGTAAGCAGCCTTAAAGTGAAGTTTCTTGATGGTGAATATTAAGCCGCTAATACATTCATATGAGGCATAGAGGTTTTAGGTTTCAATAGTGAGACAGATTAACATTGATGGATTTATACACTAGTGATTCAAGATAAGGCTAAGGTCACGAGCAAAATTTGGTATTGATCATTGATTACTCAATTAACATTATACTAATGATAGATAAGCATTTGCTAATTAAACTCCAAATAGTTGTAAAGATATTGATCCTCGATATTTGAAGAAACATTATGTTGATGTTTATTGTATTCAGTCCATTATTAGGCTTATATTTTTTTTATAAGTTGTTATTAGATTAAGGAGTGTAGTCATTCAAACTACAAATTTAGTGTCAAATGATAAGGGTAGCCTGGTGCATGACATATCTTTCATTTATGTCGAATCTGGGCAAGGTCCGTGCATCTTCCATCAATATAAGTAGACATCCTATCTTGATGCAAACATTATAGGCTGATTCCACCGAGGCAACTATACAATTGTTTCAAGGCCCCACTTCTTAAATTAAAAATGATAAAAACGTAAAGAGATTGCACATGCTTTTCCTGTTGTGATTTTCTCTAAGAAGTAATTTATTTATTTATTCTCTTGAGGTAGAAACCACCACAAGATTAGGTTAAGAAATTTTTTTGCATTTCAATATTTATTTCACATGATGAAAGGGGAAACATTGTGACTGTTCATAAAATGGTGAATAAGTTATGAGGGAGAGTAAAAGAGGCAGGAGATCCCTGATTGGTAAAGGGGAAAATAATGTTAGCGCAATTAATTTCGAGTTCCATTACACCTATTATCTCATTTTAGAAATTTGCCTCACCGCCTTTCCTCATTTGAGAAGACAATGAATTATTTACCACATAGAGAAAAGAATATACTCCACTGAAAGAAGAAAACATTGATCTTTACCTAGCTCAAGGTGCTTTGAGAATTAAGCCCTCCATATGAAAATATTAGGATGATTTACCTATTTTCATCATTCTTGATGTGGTGATAACACCATCAAGAAAACTTATACTATGAGCTTACAATGATTTATAAAGCAACAAAAAAAAAATGCAACAAGATCTATGGTCTAGTAGAAAACAATAAGAATTGAAGTGCACACTTATTTGAAGTAACACACACATGTTATAGGAAAAAATACCTAATATATATGGATTTAATACTATAATAAAGTTGATGTTAATACAATCCCGCATAGTAAATTGATTGCCAATTGGTGGGATTATTTTGTGCATCATTATTTGAAGGGAAAGCTGATGCACAGGTCCAGGGAAGGCGAGCAAAAACTAATCTAAAGCTCATGACTTCACTCATGAAGTAAAAGTTCCTTGTTTGCCTTGATTTATGGCTTTAATAGTCAAATTTGTCACGCCCGAGGCTACCCCCTTGTGGTAACACGGGACCTAGAATGATGAGTGACCCCAAGCTAACCCTGTATGTGGCATATATCAAGCATACTGAGAATAACTAAATAAGACATATACTATGCGGAAGCTAAAACAAAAGATAACTGGAAAATGGGGAAACCCCAACTAGTTTGAATGTATAAACCATACTAACAGTTTAATAACAACTATATGATAAACTTAACAACTTAAGCTGATCCTACTATTATGTCTGAAAAGCCTCTAACTAAGTTGAGTTGCTGGGATATGCCCCCAGCTAACTCTAACAAAATTAAAAATTGAATAACAAGACTGAGATGAAAAGCATGTCTATTGTCCTCAAAGTATGAGGACTCACCACTGAAGCTGCTGAAATGCGGACTGAGAATCGATCTAAGCGCGATCTATATGCTAAGTACCTGAACCTACTTCATGGAAGGATGTAGCGTAGAGTATGCATCAGTACTTAGAATGTATTGAGCATGCATGATATAGATACTAAGCTGAACAAATATATATAAGCTAAACAAAACATAATTGAGCAAGAATGTAAATGCTGAACATAACTGAAAAGCTAAGCTGAATGCAATGACCTAGTACTAATCATGAAAATAAAATCTTGAACTAAATGCTGAAGTATATACTAGAAACCTGGTAAAATGCACTAAGAGTCTGATAGTGGGAGCTACTACTAACCGGCATACACCACGTGTACTAAATGTGGAGTTCTATGTATATGCCTCATCGAGAGGACCGAATATACCTTGCGAGGGGTATAAAGGCATGACTGGCGTGATCACTAAATTTGATGCCTAATAGAGGGGACTTTATACTTTTACGAGGGCACATAGTTCTGGGACAATGATGGTATGTTGAAACTTAGTCCAACTCGGAGCTAAGTCTACTCCCAACTGAATATGTAATGACACGAATGTAACTGAAATACTGAATAGCTCAAAATACTGACATGCCATCTGAAAATGCAATATTTATATACTGATAATGTAACATTCAAAATTTGGAGCATGATTATCTGTTTAACTGACCTAACAAGCATAATTCGTGAACTAAGAGAATATATACAAACTAGGGTTCTGAGTTTCATACAAGGAATTAAGAAAACTTTCCAAGAAAACATGTCATTTCAATTAAGGATACTATAACTGCTAAATCACAACAAAACTCCAACGTTTAAAACCCAAGGTCTAAACAAGATATGGAGAATCAAGGAGCTGACTGAATTCTAGGGACCTAGTGGATGAAAGAAACCCACTAGTGAAATCCCACATACTTGGTGACAAAATCTATAGGGTAATCCTTCGGATTTAGGGGATAAACCTTGAAGAACATTGGTGCTTGTTCTTGGTTGGTTTGGTCGACGTTTTCCTCTTCTTTTATCTCCAAGTTTGGATGATTTTTGGAGAATGAGGATTCTGGGTATGTCTTACTAAGTTATTAGGCTTAGATTGATTAAAACGACGTAGTTTAGGCATTAAATGACGTAATTTAAGGGCCCCAACGCCTAGGAAAAAGACCTAAATGACCCTAACATAAAAGCTAAAAAAGGCCATCCACGGAGGGACCTACGGACCATCGTTTGGACTACCAACCGTCGACTGCGGTCCTGGTTTGTGGTCTTCCTATAGGGCTTTACTAAAACGAGCATAACTCTTTACTCTGAGATGGGATTTTAGCAAACTCAATGGCGTTTGATAGAGAATTCAAGAGTCTTTAATTTGATAGGTCATGGGCCACCTAATTCATTTTGTGCTAAAGAATATGACCGTTTGAAGGTGACCCAACAACCATTTCCCTCCAATTGGCTGTTGACCCTCACCTACGGTCCCTAAGTCCAACCACGGACAGTACTGGTCGACCGTGGGTGGGATCAAAGACCATCAAACTCTGGACCCCATCGATGGAACCAACCTACGGTCTATGAGTCAATCAACGGACCATGATTCACGACTGTAGGTGTCATCTTTAGATTCTGAAATTCTCCTAAGACAGGGACTAAACCACGGGACCCCACCTACTGTCCGTGGTTCTACCTACGGTCCGTGGGTGGTTTTCATTGGTTTTAACACCAGATTCTGGAAAGCTGCATTTTCTATTTTCTTGAGTCCGAGGTGTTACAACATCTCCCCTTTGAGAACATTCATCCTCGAATGAAGTCTAAACAAGCTGAGTATGAAGGAAACCAGCTGTAAACCCTACCACTAAGTACTAGCAACTGATATCTCACTGAACTGTGTTCCAAGAACATGCAAATATGCTGAAATGCAAGAACAAATAAAGGAACAAGTTACTGAGATGGAATTTACATAAGAGTATACTAATATACTGGAGAGGAACTATTACCTCAAGCTGAAACAGAATCGAAAAGAAAGAGGTGAGGATACTTGGCCTTCATGGCTGCTTCTGCTTCCCAAGTAGCTCCCTCTACGAACTGACTCCTTCACTAAAGCTACTTCTTTATTTCTCAACCTACGAACCTGACGGTCAAGAATCTCAACTGTCACCTCTTCATAAGTGAGACTATCCTTCATAACAACACTCTTTAATGGTACTATCGATGCCGGATCACCCACATACTTCTTTAATAAAGATATATGAAAAACTAGATGAACTCCTACTAGTTCTGCTGGCAACTCTAACTCGTAAGCCAAATTACCAATCCTTTTCAAGATTCTTTAAGGACCTACGTATCTAGGACTGAGCTTCCCTTTCTTGCCGAATCTTATCACCCCATTCAAAGGTGACACCTTCAGGAAAACCCAATCATCGATTTCAAAGTCTAAGTCCCTTCTCCTCATATCTGCATAGGACTTCTTTTGACTCTAGACTGTCTTTAGTCTATCTATGATGAACTGAACTTTTTCCATAGCCTCGTGAACTGAATCTAGCCCTATAAGGCTTTTTCACCTACTTCAAACCAACCAATTGGGACCTGTATCTACACCCATAAAGTGCCTCATACAGGGCTATCTGAATACTGGAATGGAAGTTATTATTATAAGCGAACTTTGTGAGAGGTAGGTGATCATCCCAACTGCACTTGAAAGTGATCACACAAGCTCTCAATATGTCCTCTAAGGTCTTAATGGTATGTTCTGCCTGACCATCCGTCTGTGGATGAAATGTTGTACTGAGATTCACATGAGTACCACGACCTTTATGAAACAATTCGCAGAAATTTAGAGGTAAACTGAGGACCTCTGTCTGAGATGATAGACAAGGGAACCCATGCAACCTGACTATCTCATTGATGTAGAGTTTGGCGTAGTCCTCCGTTGAATGTGTAGTCTTGACAGCCAAGATGTTAGCGGACTTAGTAACTCTATCCACTATTACCCAAATAGAACGAGGTAAACCCGTAATGAAGTCCATGCTTATCACTTCCTAGTTCCATGTAGGAATGGTCATCTCTTGAGTCATACCTCCAGGTTTCTATTGTTCTACCTTAACCTATTGACAATTAGGATACTTAGCCAAAACGTTTTCTATGTCCCTCTTCATGCCGTTCTACCAAAAGACTTCCCGTAGATCACGGTACATCTTAGTGGCACCTGGATGAATGAAATACCTAGAGTTATGAGCTTCTGTAAGGATCTGCTTCCTCAACTCACCCACATTAGGAACATATAAGCTACCATGGTAACTAAGTACATCATCTCCCCATTGGGAGAAAACCTCAACTTTCTGCTGATGAACTGCACCTTTCAACTGAAGTAATATAGGATCACTGTCCAATTTTTCCTTAACCTCCGCTACCAATAATTTTTTTTATCCATTTTGAACTATCACACCACCATGTGATGTGTCTGTAAGGCAACTCCTAAGTGATCAAGCTGGTGAACATCTTTGGCTAACTCTTTCTTTTCTTCCTCAACATGTGCTACACTACCCATAGACAGTCTACTGAGAGAATCATCCACTACATTGTCCTCACCAGGAGGGTAAAGCACATTCATGTCATAGTCCTTAAGGAATTTAAGTCATCTCCTTCAATGAAGATTCAACTCTTTCTGGGTGAAAACATACTAGAGGCTCTTATAATTTGTGAATACATCAACATGAACACCATACAAGTAGTGTCTCCAAATCCTTAGGGAAAATACTACGGCTGCAAACTCGAGGTCATGAGTCAGGTAGTTCTTCTAATGGACCTTAAGTTGTACAGAAGCATAAGCTATGACCTTACCTCGCTGCATCAACACACAACCTAGGCCAACCCTGGATATATCAGAATAAATCACATAACTGTCTGAACAATCTGGTAGAGTCAAAACCGAAGCTGTAGTCAACCTAGTCTTCAATTCTGAGAAGTTTTTCTCACACTCCTCTTACCATTAAAATTTGACCTTCTTCTGAGTCAACTTGGTAAATGGGGAAGCTATGGATTAAAATCCTTCAACAAATCTCCTGTAATAACCGGCCAAACCCAAGAAACTTCTGATATCTCTTGGATATGTGGATCTGGGCCAGTGTTGTACTGCCTCAATTTTCTGAGAATCCATTTGGATCCCTTCACTAGATACCACATGACCAAGGAAAGCAACCAACTGCAATAAGGATTCACATTTGCTGAACTTAGCGAATAACTGGTGATCTTTGAGAGTTTACAGAACAACTCTCAAATGAGTCAGATGCTCTCCTCACTTCGAGAATAAATGAGGATTTCATCGATAAAGATGATAACGAACAAGTCCAACTATTGTTTGAACACCTGGTTCATTCAGTCCATGAAAGGTGCAGTAGCATTTGTTAGTCCGAAAGACATAACTACAAATTCGTACTGACCATACCGAGTTCTTAAAGCTGTCTTTGAAATGTAACTATCTTTGACTATGAGGTGATGATAGCCGGATCTGAGGTCTATCTTAGAAAATCAACTAGCACCCTGTAGTTGGTCGAACAAGTCATCAATCTTAGGGATGGGATGCTTATTCTTGATTGTGACTTTGTTCAACTGCCGATAGTTAAAGCACATTCTGAGAGAACCATCTTGCTTTTTCACGAACAATACTGGAGCACCCCCCATGGAGAGATACTAGGTTTAATGAAGCCCATATCTAGAAGGTCTTTCAACTTCTCTTTAAATTCCTTAAGCACGACTGGAGCCATCCTGTATGGAGGAATCTAAATAGGCTGGGTATTTGGAAAGAGATTTATTTCGAAGTCGATTTCCCTTTCGGGAGGAATTCTGAGAAGATCTTATTTACTACTGGGACTGAATTGCAAGTTGTCCTTCTTCTTTAATCGGTTGCACGAACTTGTTCCCGCTTTGGGAAGGGAACTTGGTTGGAATTCCAATTTCAAAGAAAACACATGCGTAAGGCAAGACTTTGAGAAGGGCTTGTTCTTGAATTAGATGGAACATTACAGGTCTTAAGCGATTTATCATTGCCCCCAGGAGAGTTTCGAAAGTAGGGCTGTTTAAAGCATAGTGAGGCAAAACGAGTGACAGGTATGCAATCCCCAGTAAAGTAATGGGGTTTCGGAGTTTGAATCCTTAACCCGAACAAGATGATACATATACCCTTTGGAAATAAATTTTCTAGCCAAATGAATCGACCCATAGGTACTGAGATACTACCCTTCCACTCTAAATCTGGATTGTTAGGAAACTAAAACCAAACGATTCTAGTTCTACAATCAACTGAGGCATAACAGAAATGTAACCAATCCATGTAAACAATGATGTCGAAATCTACCATTTTTAACTCGACAAGATCTTCTAAAGTAACTTTATGAGAGACCGAGACATGGCAATTTGTGTATACCCGTCTAGCTAAAACTGGGTCACAAATATGAGTAAAGACTAAGAAGGGTTCTGAAAGAGTTTCTGGACTGACATCGATGTTTATTGCTATATAGGGAGTTACAAAAGGCAGTGTAGCTGATTAAAGTGTAACGCTATCAAAGATACTTCATCCAATACTAAGCATCATCGATCGCTCAATAGTAATATAACCCAACTAGTGAGTTCCGGTCTAGTCCCAAAGGAGTGGTTCGTACTCAAGAATCAATAGAAAAGCATAAATATGCTCAAGTTAACCATAGCTAAAAACATTTACTAAGAAAAACATGGATTAAATTATAGGTGACACACGTGTCAAATATAAAAGGAGTTTGTTTATACTATTAACTAAAATAGTAAATAATACGAAAATACGGATATGGAGACGAGATTCTTGGGATGTGATTGGATTATGGTCCAAGGTAAACAACTGGGTAATTGCAATTAATATAAACAATTGCAAATCAATGAATAAGCCAGACTTTGGTAGGGGTAAACTTTCTCTTGAACAATTTACCTCGAATCAAATTGGTTTCTCTTGAACACCAATAAGCAACAATGAAGCACAGGCTTCGATTTAGTCCATTCACTCTCTAGAGCTGAATGTGTGGAAAAGGGTTTAGGATTAACTCTCTCGAGATGAACCCATGACAAACCAATACCCACAGACCATCGATTTAGTAATTTTAGTTTTAAAACCTCTCTCTCGAGCAAGCCAAAAACATGAAGTTAAGATTGTATTTTCAACAACAACCCATTAAATTCAACCACAATTACTGAACGAAATCACTTTTAAACAACAAATAAAACTATCAATTAACAATACCCAACAGTTAAATCAACCCATAATCACATAATCACACCCCAAGAATTGGGGTTTTAGCTAGACATAGTAAAAAGGTAAAAATCATTAACGAGCTGTGTTTCCATCAACTGGGTAGATTTATATAGTCTTTACAATGGTCTAAGATGAAGAATCTTCAACACCCACTTCCAATTTCTTAGAAATGGAAATCTTCAAATCTTCAAAACTAAGGAAATATTGTCTCTCTATTCAGTTCTAAGCTCTAAACTTCAAAAACTGAATAATAATGTTTTTCCCTACAAAATCAAGTACTAAGCTAAAAATGTAAACAAGTATTTATAGTTGTCAAAAAGTGTGCTACGAAGGTTCAGTCAGCACAGTTAGTCGGGATCGCCAATCCACTCGGCGATCCGCCCTTTGGTCAATTCTATCGCCTTTTTTCTTTGGCCTTCAGCATCTTCAGGTTCTGTAACTTTGGGCGATATGGTACTGCATCGCGAAACCGTTCGGTGACTCGTCGACTGCTCTTTTCTCTCACCGACTAGATTTTCTCCATCAGGGCTTGGCACTTTGGAACATTAGGCGAGACCAAGGCCGTTCGGCAACTCGCCCAATTGGTTAGGTGATCCTCAGGCTTTCTTTTCTTCATTCTTTCAGCTGTCTTGTTCCTTTTTGCTCAATAGTGTCCATGCTTTGTTCCTCAATCTAAATACCTGAAATTCAAGGATTTACATCAGTTATTGTTACAAAATATGCATTTGAGGACGCTACATCTTTTCAAATAAAGCCCTAGTCCGAATTGTGGACTCATCAACACCCCCAACTTAAACTTTTTATTGTCCTCAAGTAAAACTCAAGTTCAGCAGTTCCAAAAGGATGTCTCAAATAGTACTACACAAGATTCAATCAGGAATGTACACAACAAGACTCAACTTACTCATGCAAGGATTAATTGTGCACTCAAAGGCTCAAGTTGTGGCTCACCATTATCAAAGAATCTCAAGCTCACAATACTTGCTTCAAATGCAAGTTCAAGCTCAACAAAGGTACTCAAATGCCCTCACACAAAGAATGATTCCATATTCACACACAATGGTTCAACAATTTAATGTTCTGGAATCAAATGCAACGCTCACACTCACAAAGATGAACACAATGTATGATTTCACCCATAGGTTTGCCCGTATTTTCCAACCAACACTTGTTTCAGCTCACTCAAGATCAAAAAGGTCTTTTCAAGGCTTGTAACAGGGCTGAGTGCAAAGGTGTGATCATTTAGGCTCAATGACTATAGTCCTCATGAGATGTGGTGTGAACAATAATTCCATTCCTTTTCTTCATCATTTTCCATTCGTGCTTACAAGTCATCCCATTATCCACTTTCCATGGATTATTGGAAACCCCATTTCTTTTTGCATTTTCACAACTTTATTCCACAACTTTTCTTTCTTTTTCTTTTTCATTCTTTTCTTCTTTTTCAACTTTTTTTTTTGTATGGAGGGGTTCCATTTTTCTCAAAACATGGGTAAAAGGGGACTTTCTTGCACGTCTTGATTTAGCTTCTCATTTCACCACAGCCCCAACTTAGGCTTTTGGCCTAAGTTGGCTATTCAAACAAATCACAAATTATGAGGATTATGGGTATTGGATCAAGAAAAGATCACAATGTTTTCATCAAGTTTCTTCCAAGAAGAGTTTAAGGCTTAAAGGGTGCTCAAAAGGGATTCACACACTCACAAGGTAGGCCACAAAAGAGTAATAATGTCAAATTGTTTCACACTCTTTAAAGTTGCCTAAGATCATACTAAGAGATTGCATCACTTAGTCAGCCGGAAAAACGGGGCAAATTCTAGGTGTCATCACACATTGTTCATGGTAAGCTCACCACACAAGGCATTGACACCAAAGTCAAACAAGACTCCACAATTTCACTAGTGTGCAATGTTCATCACAAGAGACTCAATTCAATACTTGGCTAGTCACAACGAGATGCAAAGAGTTCACATATTGGCTATGCAACTTCATTTGGCCTCATTGTAGCCGCACATTCATTTTTTTCAATTATGAGAACTATTCAAGTCATCGGTATTGATCAAAACTGAAACTCAAATTGGCAAAAGAGCAGCCACTTTCAACACAAACAAGAAGTGGGAAAATTTTTTGGACGGGGTGAAAAATCATTTACAATTAAAAACAAGGAACCACAAGCTCAAACCTTCCACAAAAAAGTAGTGTAAAAACACAATTTCAGCTCGAAAACACAAATATATAAACAAAACATCAATATTAACAAAATATCACACAAAAGGTAGGCCTCACCCCACCACAAATTAAGTCATTTGTCCTCAAATGCAAACATAATTATCCAAAAGTTAAAATAAAGTAAGACAGAGAGGGGGGTAAAAAGGGGATCCTATCGACACAGTCACTCCATCTGTCTGGTCATTAGTGCCTGGTGCATCAGTCTTGACTTAGGCATCAGTGCCCGAAGTCACCTCAGAAGGAACAACAATACCAGACCCACTAGGAGCTGCCGTAGAAGTCTCGGTCAGTGATGTCTGGATCACCGACTGCACGATCATCTCCTCAAGATCCGACAAGTCTCCATATATATGCTCTCCTCCTGTATCTCTATTTGCTCTTCGTCGATCTCAATATCTGACTTATCAACTTCTGCCTCATCCCTGTGTACATCTCCGGTGGTAGCCGGAGGAATCTCTAAAGTCTCAGGAGCATATAAATCATCTGCAACCTCCAGTAATGAAGTGAAGTCGGTAGACTTCAAATAGTCTACGTCTTTTCTCAAGTCTGCTACCTTGGCTTTTAAAGTCGTAACCTCGGAGGTCTCCCCTTGCTTGCTCTCACAAGCTGTGACTCTAGTAGCTAGATCATCAATAGAAGCTCGGAGAGCAGCCATAATAGCAGCCTCATTCATCAATGAAACAAATCTTTCTAACCTAGTCGTCCTCGCATCAGCTGAATGGGCCAGATGCCCCATCTAAAGGATCATCGCCTGAGTAATCTTGGTCTGCTGGGAGGAAGTAGAGGTACCTAGAGCCTGTGTAGATGAGGAAGGAAGGGTAGAAGTACTTGAAGGCCTGGAGGCTGGAGTAGGTACAGATGCCTCTGCAGGTATAGAATCAACATCAACCTCCGGAGAAGTATCTGCTAGAGCTGCTCTCTTCCTATCAGCCTCCTCATGAGTATACTCAGCCTCAATGCGCCAAATGTCAGTGGAGGAAGACGGGGTAACCTCAATATCTCTCGTATCATCCCGGGGCACTCCAGCACGCCGACATAATTTAGTGATTAGGACTGGGTATGGCAAGGAGGTCTACCTCTGCTTGGCCGTCATGGCCATCTCCTGCTCAATAAGGAGTCCTATGTCGATGCTCCTCCGAGATATGATAGACCCAATGCATGTCGTCTTAGAATGACAGAGGACAAACTCGTTCTGGGATGGCATAATGGTGTTGCTCATAAAGCTAAACTAGAAACGGGTAGCAACTCTCAAGTCCCTCTTCTCAATAGGTGCTCCCGCCTCGATCCACCTCGGGGTGGTATCGGAAATCAAAGGTGCTAACCAGTCCTTCAAATCTTCTAAGGACTGAGAACCAAGCAATCCATCATAAGGGTGCATAGAGTGCAGAGCTCTACCCAGTACAATGTTTGTGTACTTACTATTGCACCTAAATTCCTTTCCCCGTACCATGACAGACTTCATCGGTCCAAACTCGCTCGCCTTTTTCTTGCTATAGTAGTGGAGGGTGTCCCTCACATCTGAGTACTTGCGTTCCAGGCCTTCTGTTGAGAGCAACTTTTCCTCTAAGATGGTTTACAAACCATCACCTTTTAACCACTTTAGAAGCCTGGGAAGAGGAATGATAGGTCCCACAAGATCCACAAGAGGTGCCGGAGCTAGTATTGAGTTTGTTGATATGGGAAATGGAGGAATTCTAGCTGAGTCAGGGCGAGATCTGGCTTGGAGCTCAGACCGCTGGGACTATAGAGGCTGGTCATCCTCAGGTTCAGGTAAAGCAGCCTGGGAACCAGTAGTCACCCTATCGGATATGTGCCTCTTGCCCTTGCCTTTGTCACCTGGAGGAGGCTCTTGTCTACCTTTCTTTGGAGGATTTGATCCGCCTTTATTTATAGTGATACCCCGTACTCTTTTGCGGGGTGGAATGTCTATATTTGTTTGTACCATATTTGCAAAACATCGGGAAAAAGTTAGAAAACCTTCAAACACAAGCACAGAAAAATAGTTGCAGACAAATTTGCCAAACTAGTCAGTGAGTCACCGAATCGCTTTGGCAAGCTAGATCGAGCTTGCCTAAAGGTTTGCCTCTAAAATGATGGCATGTTGTTGGTAGGAAAGGCCTTTCGGCGATTCACCAACAGCTTTCGAGGAGCAAGGGTTAAACCATCGAAAGTTATAGTGGCAAAAGGGTGCAGGGGTGCAGACAAAAGGCAATCAAGTAGTCTTTCGGCTAGTCGCCGAGTGTCCTAGGTGACCTCAGGCCTCTCGCCGAAAGTTACAGATCCCAACAACACATTAAGCATGAAATTAAAGGCGAGATGGGGACTTTAGAGGAACTGCCGAGTGGTTCGGCAAGCTCGACCCAGCTCGCTAAACGACCCAACGTGCCTACTTTCAACCCAACTTCTCGAATTCAACCCCGCAACCCCCGAAAGAAAAATCAAAGCATGCACTAGTCAAATTAAAGCAAGACCCATAACACCCATTACCTCGGGATACTCAGACTTCTCTCGATTTTGCCAAATTTGGCCAATTGACGACATTTTGGCCTTAAGAAGGACGTCACCCTCTCTATCATTGGGAAAATTATGTCGTTTGGCACAAATACGGGCTACTCAGACTTCACCCACCAAACTAAACAACATGCAAACACAACCCCACAAGATTTAATTCATTTTAAAGAACAAAATTACATGAGTTCGACTATATAAGCATTACGGGCAAGATTAACAATTTAAAACATGAATTTAAGCGTTATAATCCTATCAGAGAGGCCCAACACACTTCAATCAAGATAATAATGTCACAAATGAGTACAACTTCGATAAAAATAAACTCAGGGTTCGGAAAACCAACCTTTAATGCTGAATAAGTTGATATTAAATGTTAGGCGGCAATGTAATCCCAATCCGAGCACAAATCAATGACTAAAATACTTCTACAAATGCAAAAATATATAAGCTAAGGTGCGAGTGTGAGCTTGTGAAGATTTAAAGTGAGGGAAAGTGAAGAGTTTGAAAATTTGAACCTTTGGCCTTATAAAAACCGGCCAGTTCTAGCCCATTCTACGACGTTAGTCGTGCTCGCCAAACCACTCGGCGACACGCTGAGTAATCACTTACCTCGCTGAGTTTTATAGGGCCCTCAGTTGATTTGGGGGTCCAAACGACATATTAGATCAGGATCGCCGACCTGGTCGGCGATTCGCCAATAATTTTATGGGCTCGCTGAGTTTTACAAGATGTGAAATTGTCTTGAGTCCAACAACGGTCTAGGTCGGGGTCGCCGACCTCTTCGGCGATGCGCTGACTGGACCTTTTGCTCTCCAATTTGCACTTTTCACTCACTTTCCACACTTCGACCTACACAAACAACACACCATTATTTCTTAAAGCAAAAATAAAGCAGTAAAACCTTGGGTTGCCTCCCAAGAAGTGCCTTAGTTAATGTCGTGGCACGACCCAAGTCCACACTCAATCTCCATTTTTGGGGTTGACCTTAGTGTCACTAAGTAACCCCTCTTGTTTGTTTGGGTGGAGATGAGGCCATACATGACCCACGAGGTTTTCAATTAGTTGGATAGATCTAGAGTGAGAGTCAATCATCTGATTTAGCACTTCAACATTCTCCTTCATCTCTTCTAGCACTCTTTCTTGATCATTGATCTTATGGAGAATGACTAACTGTGTATCCTCGACACGTCTACTCTCATTGTTCTTAGACTTTCTCCGCTCATGAGGGGGAATGTATATGTCCTTCATTTTGGATAACACCTCCAATTCCTTAACCTTATGGGCCAAGGCATCCAGCTGACCTAGCAAAGTGACCAAGTGTTGGTCCTTCTCTGTCTCCTTGTTGGTGTTGGCCACACAATCAAGGAGTTTGGATGTGGTCTCATAAGAGTGTAGCATAAGACCACCCAGCATAAGTTGATCAATTAATCCTTTGCTCCCAGAACTAAGACTCCTATAGAAGCATTCCAGTAGAACTAAATCAGGAATCTCATGAGTTGGGCATTGTATCAAGAGTGCTTTAAATCTCAGCCACGACTCATGAAAAAACTCCCCTTCTAATTGTTTAAAGGTTAGGATATTATCCCTGAACCTCATCACTTCTATCGGAAGGTGATCCATTTGCTCACAAACACCATTCACACTCATTTTTCCTGTTTCAACACAAACAAGCAAAACAAAACTAAAAATTAAGTAAGTATCACTATAACTAACAAGAACAACATTCAACTTAACTAAAAAATCTCAAGTAAACACACTCCCCTGCAGCGGCGCCATTTTAATTGAAGTGTAACGCTATCAAAGATACTTCATCCAATACTAAGCATCAACGATCGTTCAATAGTAATATACTTAAACTAGTGAGTTGGGGTCGAGTCCCAAGGGAGTGTTCGTACTCAAAAATCAATAGAAAAGAATAATTATGCTCAAGTTAATCATAGCTAAAAACATTTATGAAGAAAACCATGGTTTAAATTATAGGTGACACAAGTGTCAAATATAAAGGGAGTTTGTTTATTCTATCAACTAAAACAGTAAATAATACGAAAATACGGATATGGAGACGAGATTCTTGGGATATGATTGGATTATGGGCCAAGGTAAACAACCGGGTAATTGCAATTACTAGTAAACAACATCAAATATGTAAATAAACTAGACTTTAGTGGGGGTAAACTTTCTCTCGAACAATTTACCCCTAATCAAATTGGTTTCTCTCGAACACCAATAAGCAGCAATGAAACACAACCTTCGCTTTAGTCCATTCACTTTCTCGAGCTGAATGTGTGGAAAAGGGTTTAGGATTCACTCTCTTGAGCTGAACCCATGATAACCCAATATGCACAGACCATTGATTCAGAAATTTTTGTTTTAAAACCTCTCTCTCGAGCAAGCCAAAAACACGAAGTTAAGATTGTATTTGCAACTGCAACCCATTAAATTCAACCACAATTATTGAACAAAATCATTTTTAAACAACAATAAAACTATCAATTAACAATACCCAGCAGTTAAATCAACCCATAATCACATAATCACACCCCAAGAATTGGGATTTTACCTAGACATAGTAAAAAGGTAAAAGTCGTTACTGAGTTGTGTTTCCATCAACTGGGTAGGATTGATATAGTCTTTACAAATGTCTAAGATGAAGAATCTTCAACACCCACTTCCAATTTCTTAGAAATGGAAATCTTCAAATCTTCAAAACTAAGGAAATATTCTCTCTATTCAGTTCTAAGCTCTAAACTTTAAAAACTGAATAATAATATGATTCCCTACAAAATTAGGTACTAAGCTAAAAATTTAAACAGGTATTTATAGTTGTCAAAAAGTGTACTGCGAAGGTTCAGTCAGTGCAGTAAGTTGGGATCGTTGATCCACTCGGTGATTCGCCCTTTGGTAAATTCCATCGCCTTTTTGCTTTAGCCTTCAACATCTTCAGGTTCTGTAACTCTGGGTGATATGGCACTGCATCGCGGAACCGTTCGCCGACTACTCCTTTTTCTCGCTGATTAGATTTTCTCCTTCAGGGCTTGGCACTCTAGAACATTAGGCGAGACCAAGGCCGTTCGACGACTCGCCCAATGGGTTAGGCGATCCTCAGGCCTTCTTTTCTTCATTCTTTCAGCTGCCTTTTTCCTTTTTGCTCAATAGTGTCCATGCTTTGTTCCTCAATCCAAATACCTAAAATTCAAGGATTTATATCAGTTATTGGTACAAAATATACATTTGAGGACATTTCAGCAATCCAACCACATAAAATCATAGAGTCATAAGCATACCACAAGACATAGTCTTCACATAGGAACCATCACCTAAGACAACCCCCAAGTCACACTAGTGCAATGTGCAAGTAGCATCCCATAATACTACTCACACCAAGTATTCCTAGGAAGCTATCATAGACTAGGCACATCATATTCAACAAGTCATAACATCTTCATTTAACATTAGACATAAGACCAACATACTTCATAACATCATATAAGGACTCATTCATTTACTACATCATAGGTCATAAATCATTTAGTTCATATCATAGGTAAACCACCTTCACAACTCCTTCACAAGCTCACTTATGCAATGTACACATGGAGTCCCATATCCCACATATACTAAGCAAACCCATTAAGAAGTCATAAGTGTAATTCACATGCATAATCATACTTCATGTCTTGACATAAGTAAAGTCAACTTTAACATGCTTTCATATTAACATACATAGACCATAGTCTTCATTACATAAAGAGCCTAA
>JAJOOR010016396.1:0-33636 GCA_036250505.1 Solanum acaule | reverse complement strand
ATTATTAATCTTTTTTTAACCCTTGATTTTTATTAACCGTCCGATCAAACAATCGGACGGTCGAGATCAAACCAAAAACTTTTCAACATAGACTCCTACGCCTTATACTCTGTTTTTACCCAGAAATCACGTTCTTCTTCCCAGAGAGAATGTCTTCTCCATCAGCCGCCCACCCCTCTTCCTCTTCCCCAAAAAAACAATGCCCCAAGCTCCTCTCCCATGGCCCCATGGCCTCCCCCACGAGATCCACCACCCCTTCGTCAGAAGAACAGCTCTGGCCGCCGGAAAAACACCTTATCAATCACTCAATCCTTTCAAATTCGTCTGAAAAGGAGATTCTTGGGGGATTTTTCTCCCCCTTCATCATTAGTCCTCCTGTTTTGGCTTTTCAAGAATTCAAAATTTGAATTCTTGAGGCCAATAGAGGTTACGATTTGACTATAAAAGGAGCCATTTGGTTCCTTCTGAAAAGGGAGAGGAAATCATCCAAAAAAAAAATAGGGAGCGACGAGTAAGAACCATTGAAGAATCATCCGAGGAACGAGCAAGAAAATCCAATAATCAACTGAGAATCACAAAATAGGTATGTTTGGTTTCTTTTACTTCTCTGCTTCTCGTTTGGCTTCGAGTTTGAGTTGAGGTCGGACTCTTTTGACGTCAAAGTGCTAGTTTGCTGCTCAACACAAGGTAATCTTCTTCCTTTTTCGCTTCTCTGTTATTTAATTCTAAGAAAAACATTTTGTGTTTTGATTGCTGTAGGTTTTGTTTGTAAGTTATTTTGTTTGAACCAGCCTGCTAATCGTTTGCATCTTCATGATCTGTGTTAATAATTCTTTGTTTAAATCTGCTTCAAAATATGGGTTTATAGATTGACTGTTCTACAGCTTGTTTCTTTCCAACAAGAGTGTTAGTATGCCCTTTGTTGTTATGCGTCTTAAATATGTCCAGTCGAGCATATGTTGAGTGTGTTTCATCCTTAGCCTTGATTCTTTTTTGATACATCCTTCTACTTGCAAAATTACCTCTCCTTTTTTCCCTTAATCCTAAGGCATCTAGTTCGTCTTGTCATAACTTATTACATAAGTATAAAAATGGCATTTCCGTTAAGCTTCATCTTAAGTTTTGAAACCTCTACTTACTAGTATTGATCTTGCCGAATCAGGCGTATCTTATCTAAGTTGGTTGACTTATCTCTTTGACACCAGTTAATGCTATGTGTTTTTGATGATTTTTATTTCTTTGTTCTTCTTTATTTCAGTTAGTAATCCTCTTATTTAGCCTTGTTTGTTAAGGTTTTTTTTTTGGTAAAGGATTAGATGTCCGTAATTATGAGCCCACTTGAAGTTTGCCTCAATATTTGCTAAGAGTAGTGTGTGGTTCCTTTGTTTATTTTTTGGTAATGGCTGTTCGAATTTCTCATTTTAT
This sequence comes from Solanum acaule, assembly GCA_036250505.1. NCBI lineage: Eukaryota > Viridiplantae > Streptophyta > Magnoliopsida > Solanales > Solanaceae > Solanum > Solanum acaule. The sequence goes on along the minus strand of JAJOOR010016396.1, from coordinate 32,211 downwards.
ACATGACTTGATTCAATACCGATGGTTATTTTTGCTCGGAAAGTGACAAGGTTCTAATCCTAAAATTGCCTCTTCTTCCTTAAATACAATTGTCATTTTCAATAATGGTATATGGGTTGACACTACTGTTGCATTTGGGTCAATAGTGTGATCATTTTATTTTGTAAGTTTTAGCCATCTGATGATTGACGGTCCTTATTTGAATAATCGGTGTCCCCTTTACTGTTTCTTTCTTTGTTCCTTTGGAAAATTTAAGTTTATTAGTTTAAGCTTACTATGTCCCCCGTATTTGTTGAGTGTTGTAATAGGACTCATATATACTTGATTCCATTCATAATGTACAAATTAAGTTCACCATCTAAGGTTTCCAGATTGTGTTTTGTTTAGAGCAGTTTGTGTTCCTCTTTGGACTAACAAAATGAAAAGATTTGGTAACAATTTCGTTATGCTAGATGTGACCTTCTTTCTGTATAATGGGTTGTCTTTATTTTTATAGACTTTTGTGTTTTAATCCTATGAGCATTAAGTTGAAGTAAACAAACTTTACTGTTAGGTATTGGTTTGAACTTTGAATGATCATTGCACATTTTGAAGTAGAGCTAGCTAGGAAAGTTACAAGATTTAATACTATGAATGACCATTATCTCATTAACAATATTTTACAAGCTTAACACAGTTTGATGTCTAATTTTTTTTTATTTTTTGGAGTAATAGGACTGGTAGAACTTTACTGTTTTCGTAATATGTAGAGATAGCATCACTTTGCCCTCTTGAAGTTACACTTTAACATGATATTATTTCCAAGCATACATGAGAGGGAATAGACACATTGAGTGTAACACCCCAAAAAATTTTCGAACTGAGACTCGAACCATCCTTTGTTGTGAGTAGAATTTTACCAAGGAAATTAAAATTTCTTGAGTGTTAAGGTCACTAGATGTAGCACCTTGAGTTTCAAAAAGAACTAAATTGGAAATAACAAAATCTGAAATTTTGCAAGTTATGCTTAAGTAAGAGTTTTGGGTTGACTTCAAATGACCATAATTCCTAGCTCAGGATGAGTTAGGTGTACTTCCAGATATGATTGCAAAGCTCTTGGAAGGATCTTTCCAACGCCGCCGAGTTTACGCAAATCTGAGTTCGTATGAGTGAGTTATGCCCTTTGGAAGTTGGGCTGTTAGAATAAGGAAAGTCCAATCCGGATTTTTATAGGGTAGTTTGGTCTTTTCCTTACCCTTTTATTTTAATTCATTTTTTTTAATTAATTAGGGTCCTAAGCTGAATTAGATCAGTTTACACTTTTGGAAGAAGGGTTAGGGTTTTGAGATAAGAGAAAGAAGAGGAGAAAGAAGAAGAATCACCAAGATCGTCAAAGTTTAACTTGTGGAATTCGTCGGGGATGATCCCTACAAGGTATGTGAGATCACATAGCGTTGGGTTACTTCGCCCACGTGCCAATCATGATTCAATTCAGTAAAATATGTTTGATTTGAAAGTAAATTCCTTGAGTCTTGATGATATTCGTTTGAATTCTTGTGGGTTGAGTTGTTGGAGTTTTCTTGAGATTGATTCATGTTTTGGTGGAGTTTTTCGAGTAGAATCTAATGTATAATGGAGGTATAAGTGATTCTAAGTGTTTGGGGAAAGAACTATTGAGGTTTAGAGGGTTTAGAGTTGAAAAACGGAGAAGAAAAATCGTCAAAAACCTGGGGAAGGGGGTGGGGCGTCGCGCCAGCTAGCGCCCCCCAAAAGGGGCTCTGAAGTTCACCCCTTGGGGCGACGCGCCAGCCAGTGGCCCCAGCTGGTCCTCTGAAGTTTGAGGGCTGGCGCTCCGCGCCTCTCAGAGCGCCAGGGACGCCAGTTCTCCCCATTCTTCCCCCACCTTTTTGTACTAGTTCCTAAGTGATGTACCTATGTTTCCTAGTTAATTCTAACACTCTAAGTTACATCTAAACATCATGAAATCATCCATAAACATGAGACATGAACCTTGAATCCATAATCCAATTCAAGGAAAGTTAGAATCAAAGTCAAGAGAAGTCAAGAGTCAAGTTAAGGGAAGTCCTTCAAAGTTTTCAAAAGTCTTTTATAAATGTTTTAACTTTGTTTTAAGACTTAAAGTTCAAGTTAAGCAAATAGTAAAGTGTCTAAGTTCATTTCTTCAAAAGTATAGGGGGACTAAGTATTCCCAAAGAGATTTATAATGTTTTCACATTTAAGTAAGAACGGAAACTGAGATTTTCAAAGAGCCTTCGGGCTAGTTTTCAGAAAAGAGAAATAACTTTCTAAATGAAGCAAGCATGGAAATTGAGATTTCCAAGATAGCCTTTGAGCTAAGTTTTTTAGCACTAATCTCAAATCACAGAAGAAGTATGTTTTTAAACATAAAGAACTAAGTATATTTTTGGGAGTAGTATTGAGCATCGATATGGGGATGCGAGTTCATATTAACTCAAGTCTCCATAAACCATGTAGCCATCATGGGTAGAAAAGGGTCATACTTTTTAGATGAATCCTTTTCGCATAGACTAATAGATCCACTTAGTGATTTAGCTTCCTATATCACGGCAAGGTATGGGATGGACCTCGACAGCGTGAGGTAAAGCGCTATATCATCACTATAGTTCTTAAGTGATGGTTGTCGGTTAGAGAAACTCCCACAACAGTAGTAGCATGGTTCCTCAAGGGGTTCTGCTTAGTGTGAATGGGGGTATGAGACTTCATTCATGCATTGCACAAGTAGACTTTGAGAGGGAGCATGGTTTGTCTTTTTATGATATTCTGATTATGAATTGACAACATGCTTTCAACAGTTTTTCTTTATATTGCACTTGTTTTAAACTGCTTTATAATGAAATGAGTTTATTTAAGTATTCAGGAGTTGAGAAAAGCTACGATAAGTGTTTCTTTCATAATCTCTTTCGAGCCTATGTTGTTTTAACATTCCAGCTCGCATACTCGTACATTCAATGTACTGATGCCAGTTGGCTTGCATCGTCTTATGATGCAGACGCAGGTAACCGGGATCAGCATCCAGTGCCTCGTTGATCCAGCTTGAGCAATCAGAGTCCGTGGTGAGCCTCCTTGCATTTGGAGGACTCTTTTATTCCCTTTCTAGTTTAGTTCATTAGGCTGTTGTGGGGTTTGTCCCAACATCCATCTCAATTGTTTTAGAGGCTTCATAGACAGTCAGTTATTAGTTCTTTAATCTTCTCATTTTATATTATGTTAAAGACTTGGGTTGCCACTTTTGGCCAAGTTGAATGTTTAATCTTTGAAACATTCTCAGTTATGTTATTATTCAGTTCAGTTAAGTTCATTGATCATTATAGATATGAGTATTGTCTTCCGCTGAGTTATGTAAGTCATGACAAGGGTTCGCTTGGGGCCAACAATGGTCTTCGAGTGCCAGTCCCGCCCAGGGTGTAGGCTCGGGGCGTGACATTGAGTTTGTAATTGAGGACGTCATCTCCTGGCATGCTACTATTGGTTCTATATATGAGACATAACTGTCTAACTTTCTTTTGATTCATTTTTTGAAGCATAATACTTATTATTTATTTCACTCATCTGGAATTAAGTTTCTAATTTTTATCTCTTATTTCTTTTCTTATATTTCATGTACGGCTGGAGTTTCTACATTGGAACTAGTTTTGGCCTAAAATATTAGGCCAACAACAATTAGGATCATCGCAATACTTGGAGTCTCATAAATAGGAGTCCAACATTTCTTAGCCTTTCCTTTTTCGAGTTTGATTATATTATTTTGATATGTTGACTAACCTTTACTTATGTCTACATAACTCTTAAGTTTTTGGTATATTAAATCACTTGTTTTTATTTTGAAGATTATTCAAGTGAGTTTACATTATTTGTTTGTGAATTTTGTGGAAATACTTTTAGAACAAATGATACAAAATATTTTTGGAAATGGGTTGACATTTTAAGTTTTACTTATAACATTCTCTTAGACCTTTATCTTAAGGAATAGGAAAACTTATCATCTAAAATTCCCAATAGAAAAACTTATCATCTAAGATACATATTTATTTATTTTTGGATACATTTTTATATAAGATACATGAATATTTTTTAACATATAAAATTGTCATACATTTTTCAGTACATTGATTTATTTATTTTTTTACGGTATGATAAACATGCTACTATTAATTTTACTTAATAGACATATGTATGTCTATCCTTGTACTTTACTCTTTTCCTAACTAATAAATTTTACTTACCATTGATTTTAAAGCAAATAAATAAACAAGTTTTCCTAATTATATTTTTCCTAAATTGAGCTTAAGGACTATCTTCGGATAGGCTCTGAGGGATGCCTAATACCTTCCCCTCAAGTAACCAAAACCCTTACTCAGAATCTCACTAGTTTCGCAAATCAAAAACAGAGTTCACATTTATATACTAAAAAAAAAATGGTTTTTCCTAATATTTTCCTTAAAATTTAGGTGGCGACTCTAAAAATAAAAAACATTTTTTTCAAAAATCAGAGTGACAGCCATGTTATGTTGTGAACTGTTTCGTCCAGCTTGAAATGGGGTGCGACAATTAGCTCAAAATTATATATTATTAAATAATTATACAAATTAACCAAATATCTAATTAAACAAAATCTTTTGAGACGATTTTCAAATAATGATAAAGTGTACTAATTACATGCAAAATTATATGAAATATGTTTACTATTTAAAAATTATAAAAATCGACTAAAATCACTTAAAACAAACTTTGAATTTTATAAAGCTGATTATTCTAAATCGTTTGAAAACTAAGAAGCTCGGAAACTAATTATTATCAGGGAAGGCCAAAATTGAGTGTCAACAACTGTCCCTCTTTTTACTCGGATTGGTGCAAGAAATTCGAGGAGAATGAAATTAACTAATCCAATTTTGACCGATCACATCTTCATCTTTTGGAAAAGTGATTTGGTACGGACTTTAGGGATTATGGCCGAACCCCGGAAGTGGGTTTTCTACATATCTCAGGCTATAAGAGAATTCAGGCCATTTGTAGTTCGATACGCTTGATTCGCACGATTTTTGTAAGAATTCAAAAGCCATCCCGATACCGAATTATGAGGGAACCGAAATGCTCGAGAATAAGATTTAAGAGCAAATGTTGGAATACAACCGAGTTTCAACATAGATTCTGCCTACATCTCAAGGAATCAGGCTGCTTGTAGTTCGACTTGATTGGTTGAAAAGGAAATCTATTATGCAAGATAACCTTTTGGTTCTGGAAAAGAGATAAAGTAAGTCGAGTATGAAAAAAAGGCTTACAACCTCTTAGCCATGAATGTGGCGCGCTTCACACCCATATTTAAGAACTTACACAGACGTGATTTCCAAAGCTCTTGGCACATTTTCACTTGGATTGGAAAGCTGCTTCCGGTGGAGACCAAAAATTTTCAGATGCAAAACTGAAACCGACAAACCCAAAGAAAAACCCACATGCCTTCAAATAGGGGTGTGGTTTGATTGTGGTGGAAGTCGCTCCTCTCCTCACGTCCTAAGAGTTTGACACTCCTCTTTGGACTATGTCCTAGTTCGCAAAAAAAGTTTCACGTTGTGCTGCATCTTTTTTGATGTTGTCCGCACTTATGGTTTGTTTTGAGAATTCATTCTCTCGGATGCTCTCGACAAAAACTGAGATAAAAATCATTAGAATAAAAATGCAATTCAAATAGAGAGATAATGTCTTTTACCGTGTTGACACTTGATTTCTCTCCTTGAACATTTGACGTCAACTTCATCGGGTTTGACGTAAAGCAAATAAAGCTTGTATTTCATATTTGCAATATAATATTCAATGTACTCTTCCTTTTATGTTGAAGTAATAAAATGAGCTGATGTAATATGTTGATAGTTCTCTTGACGTCGTTGTTGATGGCTCTCTTGATATTTATTCTTGCAAATGGAAATGATGCAACCAATGTTGATTTTCTTGTGACGCATCGTCTCCTTCCTTGCGATGCATGAATCTTTCTCTTGCGATGCATGACTCTTTCTCTGTGATGCATGAATCTTTCTCTTGCGATGCATGACTTCCTTCTCTTGCGACGTATGGATCTTTCTCTTTTGATGCATGATTTATTTCTCTTGCTATGCATGATTTCTTTCTCTTGCTATGCATGACTTCTTTCTCTGTGATGCATGGTTTGCTTCTTTCGCGATGCATGATTTCCTTCTCTTGCGATGCATGAATCTTTCTCTTGCAATGCATGATTTTGCTTCTTTCGCGATGCATGATTTCTTTCTCTTGCGATACATGAATCTTTCTCTTGCAATACATGATCTTCTTTTCTGATGATGCCATCTCCGGTACCGAACGAAGATAATATTTCATCGGAAAATATAGGTGATCTTCTGGGCGACGATATCGTCTCAATTGACAATACAATAAAAATGACCATCGGAGTAGTGGTATCATCTCATTTGACAATACGATATAAATGACTCTCCGGGTAGTTATATCATCTCATTCGAAAATACAATATAAATAGCTCTCAAAGTAAGAAATATTATTATATTTGATAATATAATGCAAATAAACGTCTTCCAGGTATCTTTAGTTGCTGAAAATAATAATATTGCTCTCTTCGTGGTTTTCGTTTGTTCCATCTCCGAACATAGTTGCAATGTTGATTACGAACCTCGCTTTCCTAAGAATTTGAATGAAATAATGCTACTCATATTCCCAATTCTTTGGTATAAGAACCACAAAACTTTTTCTGCATCCACAAAAAAATTGTTAGTTTAAAGTGAACTAATCTGTGTCGATTCCTTCGGTTGTCTGCTCCTTGTCTTGCTATCTCCGGTTGATTTCTCCGATCTCCCGCTTCTTGATAGATAAGACAAGACATTTTTATGCAAAATAATTGAAGCATGAAAGAAGGTTTTCTAAGGAAAATAGATTTTCAAAATATAATATTTGGAAAAGGTCACTGCCAAGTGTCATGTCACGTCAAACTTATTGAACGTCTATGAAGTTGATGCCTCGAGGTCTATCTAATTGCTTGCTGGGAAGTACTTAAAGTCGTTCCAACTTCCAATGAACCTTATTGAAAATTTTAAGGTCATCCTTAAAAATTTATGTCCCAGTTAATTGTCTTGGCGTATCTTGAACTGTTGATGAACAAATCATGGAATTTTTTAGATCTTTTCAAAAATTCTGTTCCAGTTGCAATTATCAACGCAACTTCAGACTTGACTTGTTGGAGAAATCCTTCTCTTGAGAATTTTTGAGTCCCTCTCAAAAATTCTGTCCCAGTTTCTATTATAAAGAAAAAATAGAAATCTCACGGGAGATATGACCGATCCGTTGTGGCGGAATCAGGTCAAACGTAGTTCCCCTTCTCGAGGATTAATAGAAATAGGAAAAATTAAGCAAAGAAATCGACCGAGGCCGATATAGGCCGCCTATGTATCTCATTCTTGAGAATTCAGGTCGAATGTAGTTCAAATACAAAGAAAACATTAAAAAGGGATAAATAGGTGACCGAGGCCGACATAGGTTGCCTACGTATCTCATTCTTGAGAATTCAGGTCAGATGTAGTTCATTACAGAGTGATAAAATTTTGAACAAAACGATTACAAGCAAATAAAACGATTACAAGGAAATGATAGAAATACAAACTGAAACTTCACACATAATATCTCTTGACAACATTTGAGTTGATCGGTTTCGGCCATTCGGTGCCATCCATCTCCGACAGGACCAAGGCACCTTCAGATAACACTTTGTAAACCATGTAGGGTCCTCACCAATTTGGTGCAAATTTCCCTTTGTACTCATCTTGATGAGGGAAAATGCGTTTAAGAACCAACTGACCAATTTCAAATATCCTAGATCTTACTTTCTTATGGAAAACACGAATCATTCTCTTTCGATATAGTTGACCATGACAAACCGCAACCATTCTCTTCTTATCAATCAATGTTAACTGATCAATCCGCTTGCAAACCCAATCAACATCACTCAATTCAGCTTCTTGGATGATTCTCAATGAAGGTATCTCAACTTCGGCAGGTATAACTGTTTCTGTTTCATATACTAACAAGTATGGAGTAGCTCCAATTGATGTTCTGACAGTCGTTCTGTATCTTAACAAAGCATATGGCAACATCTCGTGCCAACCTCTATGATTGTCAATCATTTTCCTTAGAATCTTCTTTATGTTCTTGTTGGCGGCTTCTACAGCTCCGTTCATTTGGGGACGATAGGCAGTTGAGTTCTGGTGAGTAATCTTGAATTGTTCACATATTTCTCTCATCAAGTGACTGTTGAGATTTGCTCCATTATCAGTAATGATGGATTCTGGCACTCCAAACCTACATAGCAAATTATTGCGAACAAAATCAGCTACAACCTTCTTGGTCACCGACTTATACGAAGCTGCTTCCACCCACTTGGTGAAGTAGTCAATGACAACAAAAATGAATTTGTGTCCGTTAGAGGTGGTTGGCTCTATTGGACCAATGACATCCATGCCCCAAGCTACAAATGGCCAAGGTGAACTCATAGCATTGAGTTCATGAGGTGGGACTCAAATCAAATTACCATGCACTTGACATTTATGACATTTCTACACAAACTTGTAACAATCATGCTCCATAGTCATCTAAAAATAACCAGTCCGGAGGATCTTTCTCGCCAAAGTAAGTCCATTCATGTGAGTACCACAAACTGCAGCATGTATCTGTTCCAAAAACTTCGCAGCTTTGCTAGCATCAACACATCTGAGAAGACCTAAATTGTTAGCCATACGGCGAATTGATTTCTTCTGGTTGAACGTTGCATTCTCAGGATAAGTCCCGGTCTCCAAATACTTTTTGATGTCGAAATACTAAGGCAAAGTTCTGCTTCAACATGTGAACAATGGACATGTTGCTCTTTTACCTCTATATCCAAGGGATCAATATAACTTTTATCTGGATGTTTAAACATTGAGGTAATGGTGGCAAGAGCATCGGCCAACTCATTTTGTGTCCTGGGAGTGTGTTTGAACTCAATCTTACGGAATCTTTTGCACAACTTCTGTATATACTGCACGTACGGTGTAATCTTTGGGTTCTTTACAGCCCATTCTCCTTGAACCTGATGAATCAACAAATCTGAATCTCCAATAACCAGAAGCTCATGAACATTCAAGTTGATGGCCATCTTCAAACCAAGGATACAAGCTTCGTATTCTACCATGTTGTTCGTGCAATCAAATAGGAATTTAGCTGCCATAGGATAGTGTTGACCGGATTCTGATACTAAGACCGCTCCGATACCTTTCCCTTAGTGATTCGTCGCTCCATAAAAAAAAACTCTCCAACCAGGGTACACTTCAAAATATCTTCACCCACAAATGCTACTTCTTTATCGGGAAAATAAGTTTTGAGTGGTTCGTATTCTTCATCAACCATATTCTCCGCAAGATGATCAACTAAGGCTTGTGCTTTTATCGCTTTCTGAGTCACATACACGATGTCAAATTCACTCAAAAACATTTGCCATTTAGGTAACTTCCCCGTCGGCATTGCTTTCTGGAAAATATACTTCAACGGGTCCATCTTGGAAATAAGGTATGTCGTATAAGAAGACAAATAATGTCTCAAATTCTAAGCAATCCAAGTCAAAGCACAACATGTTCTCTCCAAAAGAATGTAATGGGCCTCATATGGAGTGAATTTCTTGCTCAAGTAATAAATGGCTTGCTCCTTCTTCCCAGTTTCATCATGTTGACCGAGCACGCATCAAATACATTATCTGAGACAGATAGATATAGCAACACCGACAGATTGGACAAATAATTCTTGATGGCATCAAAAGCAGTTTGACATTCTCCAGTGCACTTGGTGAGGGCATCTTTTTTCAACAACTTGAAGATGGGATCACACACCACGGTGGATTGAGCTATAAACTGGTTGATGTAGTTCAACCTTCCTAGAAAACTCATCACCTCCTTCTTGGTCTTCGGATGAGGCAACTCTTGAATTGCTTTGATCTTGGAAGGGTCAAGCTCAATGCCCCTCTTGCTGACTATAAATCCCAACAACTTGCCAGTTGGCACCCCAAAAGTACATTTAGCGGGATTTAACTTCAAATTGTATCGGCGTAGGCGATCAAAGAATTTCCTCAAATGAGTCAAGTGATCCGAACTTTCGTGGGTTATGACATCATCTACATACACCTCGATCTCCTTATGAATCATATCGTGAAAGATGGTTGACACAACCCTCATATAAGTGGCACCAGCATTCTTGAGACCAAAATGCATCACTCGGTAATGATATACACCCCAAGGCTTAATAAAAGCTGTTTTTTCTACATCTTCTTCTTCCATCAGGATCTGGTGATAACCCGCATAACAATCCACAAATGATTGCATCTCATGCTTGGCACAATTATCAATGATAATGTGAATGTTTGGCAATGGAAAGTTGTCTTTCAGGCTAGCTCTGTTGAGATCTCTGTAATCGACACAAATTATGATTTTCCTGTCTTTCTTGGCCACTGGAACAATGTTGGCTAACCAAGTTGGATACTGCGTCACTTCCACCACTTGGGACTCGATCTGCTTTGTAATCTCCTCTTTGATCCTCAAACTCAGCTCTGGCTTGAATTTTTGGGTTTTCTGCTTTACCGGACTAAAATCTGGATTAATCGATAATTTATGAGACACTATGTTCATACTTAGACCTGGCATATCCCTGTAAGACCAGAAAAATACATCGATGTATTCTATGAGCAGACGAACTAGGTCCCTTCTTTGAGCTTCAGCTAGATGGACACTAATTCTTACTTCTTTGACACACTCCTCATTTCCGAGATTCACAGTCTCAGTTTCTTCCAAATTCAGCTTGTGTTGATTCTCAAATTGTCCAAACTCTTCAGTAACATGTTTGGGTACCTCATTTTCTTCTTCATATTCCTCGCATTCGTCATCACTTGCCTCATTTTGTTCACTCGGCTCATGACATGACATGACATTGACAGGTTTTAAATTATTATTACTGAAATCATAAACAAACAAAGTTAGGAAAGCAAAAATATAACAGATAAGCAAATAAACAAATTTTCTATAAAAGAGGCTTTCATTTAAATTGAAAAACAAGAACAAACTTTGGCCATGGCCAAGGGCCATTTTGCCTTTTTAAACATCACAAGGGAATTTCAAAAACTCAAACAATTAAAAACTGCATAAATGGTGGGTCTCGGGCCTCTTCCGGACTACCACCGATTTTCAAAACAAACATAAATACATGTCCTTGCTACTAAGATGAACGGGGGATCAAAAGCGGCGTGGAGGTCCAATCCACGATGAAGAGAAGCATTGAGCCTATTAGGCCCAATCCACCAAATGCAAAGAGAGAGAATGGAGTCCGAACGGACTCAAATGGATTTTCACATTCAACAGAGAAAAGAGAAACATATTAGTAAATTCAAATTTCAATGACAAGAGAAAAGACGCATTTAAAGAATAATAATACCAACTCAAATAAACAAACAAACCAAAACAGAAAAGAAATCACACCCGAATTAATGTATTAAGGTCTTGGGCAGACAAATGATGCACTTAGTATATATAAAGAGAAAATAAAATGACGTAATTAAAGGATTGTTATTTTTTACTACTCAATGAACTCAAATGGTGAAGAAAGGATGAATATGCTTTTACGGTGAAAAGGACTAGCAACAGGCTTCTCATAGCATAACAAATATATAATCCAAGGCATGAGTAAAGTAGCAAATAATGCTAGCAACTTGGAAAGAGAAAGGACTAGAAATAAACCAGCAATTGGAAGAAAACACTACCCCACATTTATACAAAACTTCACTGTAAATCGCAAGCAATTCTTGATAAAAAGCCTTTTGAATAAAAATGAAAGCAAAGGCTTGATTCAAACATTTTATACATTAACAAGTCATGGCTCATAGATACCAATTACTGATACTTCAAAGATTAGCATGGTTCATGATGCGGCTAGTGAGAAATACAACCAGCAAGTCTACTCAAGATGGTAAAAAATGGAACAAAGCAAGCTGACATTAATGAACACTCCGGAAAATAATTGACTTTGCCTTTAACATAGTTGGATCAAAGACAGATTAGAGAGAAAACCAACTCAACATGCAAGATAATAGGGACCGTACGACTAACACTATTATGAATGAGATTTCGAGCGGCAAATAAGTAATAGATGAACCATACTATTTAAATGAACACAAATAGAACGAGCACCATACCAAATAAGAGGTAAAACCACTCAACATGCTAGCTAAAATGCGTGCAAACAACCCTACCTATCGGTTTGAGAGAAGCGTTATTCTAAATCCAGAAAAGAAAGTCACAATCACCCTAAGCTACAGCCAACCAACAAGTTTAGCAATGTAACGATAAGAAAATAGAAGGAAAAACAACTCAGAACCACATAGAGTCGGCAAGACTTCTAACCAAATGGACTAGAAAGTTTAGATAAACAAAACGAAGACGCACCACTGATTTTGAACTTAAGAGCAAGCCAAGATTACTTCCAAAATTTCAACATTTCATATAGCTTACAACCTTCAAACAATGAACAATCTTCACCTTAAGAAATGAACGACACGAATAGAAATGAGGTTTACCTTTCTAAGTGCAGTAAACAGGACAACAACGAACAGGACGAGCTTCTTTCGACACCACTAAAATGCGATTCCGAGAACTTGGATGAACGGGAAAAACCAAACGATAACAAAGACAGAGCAAAAATTGAGATTTCCAGTCTCTTTGTGCCTTTGGAAACTATGGTTTAAGTATATTTCTCCCTTTCTAATGCTGGCTAATTCTTAGTATTTTTTGTGCCTGAGTATATCTCTCTCAAAACTCTATTTTTCAACCTTTTCTTTCAAATAATTTTCTAACCTCGAACAATGAGAAAGAAGGGAGTATATATAGACGATTTCTAGGGTTCCAATTTCTTGGGGGGAAACGGATAAAAATTTGGATTCAAGGGCCCATTTCGAATTTCAAACTCCAAAAACCTTTCACAATTTAGGGGAGACACCTTTTTCTGAAATTTCTCCCAATTTCGAAAGAGGAAAGGGGAGATGGACGCTCTTGATCGATTTTGTCGTCCTTGAGCGCCGACGTGGAGTGATCTCACGCTATAAGGGTGCTTCCGCGTGCTGCTGCGATAGTACGGATTGAGAGGGACGGGAAGAAGAAAACAAAATTTGCAGAGTACTACTTTCCGCGTTCCTCGCTGCTTTTTCGTGTATTGCCATTCACATCACTATGAACTTGCCATCCCTTGTTCTCGCGTGAGGGGAGGTGAGGTGCATTCCGGCGTCGTTGGAGTAGATCACGCGCTACTATTGTAGTTATCGCCGCTTGTGAGCGTTGTTTTCTACTTTACTGTGGAGCATCTGAGTTTCTTTTGTGAATAAGGGAATTGGGACGGGTCAGGTTTAAAGAGTGGGCTGGGTCGATATTTAATTATACTATAGGTTGGGGCTTGGAGAGTTTGGGCTAATGGAAGTTTAAGGGGATTGAGGGAATGAGCTGAGAATTGAGAACAAAAGAGTGGGTTGCTGAAAAATGCTTTATAGGCCCACAATTTGGTCCTTTAATAGCTAAATGAATTATTGATTTAGCCGAACTGAATTTCACTAGTGAATTTGGTTAAAACTTAAATAGGAAGAATTAATATAATTAATTAATGAGCTTCTTACCTTTAACCAAATAAAATAAGTAATTTGATTATAAAATAATATTTTACTACAAACTAATTAGCTCAGAATTATATATTATTAAATAATTATACAAATTAACCAAATATCTAATTAAACAAAACCTTTTGAGACGATTTTCAAATAATGATAAAATGTACTAATTACATGCAAAATTATATGAAATATGTTTACTATTTAAAAATTATAAAAATCGACTAAAATCACTTAAAACAAACTTTGAAATTTATAAAGCTGATTATTCTAAATTGTTTGAAAAATAAGAAGCTTGGAAACTAATTATTATCTAGGAAGGCCAAAATTGGGTGTCAACACCAACTCACCGTTTAAGTAACACACAATGATTCTCTAAACTAGTCCATGGTGTTTAACATGCAATCTTGGTCTATATGATAATCGTCCCAATATTTAAACAAAACAATCCGACTATTCAGGGACCAACATGTGATAATCATGCCACAAAAAAGTAAATTTGATTCTCTCATGAAACTCACACTCAAACTATTAGTGTATCAGCCTGGTATCCGATAAAATTATTTTTAGTACATGCCAGACGTGGTATTCGAACCAACCATATGTATTATGTACCGATATGGTACCCAAGTCAATGAGCAATCACAAACAACATAAGCAATCACAATCGAAATGAACAACCACACTTGAAGCCACAAGTAAATTAATAGATTCATTGCATGAGATTATCAACATGATGTCATTTTACATTCATCCTTATATTTTTCCCATATGCATTACACAAGTAATACTATAAAACAATTAATAAGCGCCCATCACATAAACTTGGAAAAACAAACAACTATCACCTACTCCAATGATTTTCTTTCGAATATTTCCTAAGCATAATCCAATCACCACGATTTCCTTCCCCAAGATAACACCCATCTATACCATACAGTCAACCATAGTCCGTCAATCCATCATCAACCTAAACCACAACTAACCACATATTCAATCGTCCAGACTCTGTGTCTGAAGGCCTATACAAGCAATCTTCGACTATCACATGATATAAAGTAAGTAAAAATAAGTCGAACTAATCAATAAAGAAAACTTAGCCTACCTGGACGTCAAAAAACTGTGGAAGAACTCGGAACACAAACTTTTAATTTTGTGGAAGTGAATCCTAATGAACATGAACCGGAAACTCCGGGATTTTAACCCTTTTTGCGCTGAAATCTCTTTCCTCCATGGTTCCCAAGCTAAGGGTGGCTTAGGAGAATTTTTGGAGCAACCCTCATCCGTTTTCTTCATGAAATTAAAAGTGGGAGGAAAAATAAAAGACATCGAATTTTTTAGGATTTGATTCCGCCAGCCATACTATAGCGACATCGCCATAGTGGGAAGCTTTCCGCTATGGCGGACTAACGTTAGCTCGGGTCAATTCAAAGTTTTATCACAATCTTCGTGTACCCAATTTTTAAATTGGCAATGAATTTTCAAGAATATTGAGTTCCGCATGAGGTACGTTTGAGTAATGACGGTTCAGGTCGTTACAATAAGATTATATGTTATTTTTAAGGAATGATGTATCCCACTTTATCTGACTCCAAATTAGGAATATAATTATCAAATAGTGAAGTAATAGATAATTATTTAAAAAGTATGAATTAGTAGATATGATATGGATGTGTATCTAATTATGTAGCCTTTTCCTTGTCTGAACCTATTGGTGATCATTTAAAATTGACACAAATTCACTTAGACACCTTAATTATACATGCTTTGTTTATTTTAGACACTTCATATCATGCTTCGTTGTGTCATTTTGACATCTTCTGCTGACTTGACACATGGTGTGTGTTGCACTTACTCTAAGCATGTGACGAACTTTTTTTTTGGTGAATTTTTTTTCTTCATTTTCTTGACTCTTTCTTCCTTCCACCATTCATCTACTCCACCATCATCATCATATTCATCATTTTTCGTCATCTACTCCTCTGTTACAACCAAGATCATTCATTTTCGTCATTTTTTTGTCTTCCACTATCCCAAAAATCATCAATTTTTCACCTTTCTAATCATTTGTAGTAGCAGGTACGGTATATAAAAAATGATTTCTAAAATAATTTCGATGAAACTCCATTTTTGAATATTCAATTTTGAAAATCCTTCTCGGATAAAAGCTATGTGTTAGGAAACGTAATTATTTTTTACATATTTTTTTAACATTCTACATTGTAAACAAATATTTTTGCTACAACAATAAAAAAAATAGAACAATGAGGTTGGTATCAAGCACCCATTTGTGTTGAAATTCTTGTCAATAAAAACAATTACATAAATAAACACTCAAAAGCTATGTATTATGATACATAATTATTCTTATTAAATTTTTTGGATGAAAATTCAGATTTGAAATTCAAATTTGTTGACTAATTTTGATTGAAATGAATGATAATCATGGACTTTTGCTAAAATTCTTTATCCAAGCATTTTGTTGCTTTGGATTGAAACAATTGAGATGAAATTTGAAGACTTCATTGAAGGTCTTTTGAAGCTACTGAAAGAAAAAAAAAAACTCAAATCTTGTTAAAATAATTTTTTTTTAAAAAAAAAAACTCAAAATTCATTATTTAATAATTATTTTGAACACAGCCAACAAATGTCCTCATTTAATTCGATGATTTACATGTGTCACTCACTAGTGAATACACACACATTACAATTTTGTTGATTGAAAAAAATGTCAAAATAATATAACGGGGCATTAAGGTGTTCGTGGTTCAGTTTGGATCGGTTATTGGCTAAAATCAAAACCAAATCAATCTAGTCGGTTTTTAAATTTCTAAAACCAAACCAAATCAAATGAAAAAATAACCGCCAGTTTATGGATATTGATGGTCTTGGACTTAGGGTTGTTATAGTTGGACTGAAATTTAAGTGTTGGGCTTCAGAAAATGATAAACTTAAAGACTTGAGTTAATTAAAATTTAATAAAATATTTGTATTTTATTTATGAATAATATATAAATAATTATAAAAAATTTATATCTAATTTCTCGGTTTGGTTTGTTTATTTTGCGGTTTGTTTTTAGTAAAACCAAAACCAAATCAAATAGTATCGATTTTTAAAATTTAAAACCAAACCAAATCAAATATTGAATTTTTTAATCGATTTAGTTTTTTAACCATAACCATGAAAAATCCTACGGAACATGATATGAGGAATCTAAAATAAACAAAATTTAGATAAAATACTTAAAGTGAAAATTGATGTAAATTTTAGATGGTCACCATAGGGCTTTTTCCTTTAAATTTCTGATGGCACACATTTCATTTCCAAATTAGAAAGTACAAAAATGAAAGCCCAACCCATCAACAAATACCAAACGTCTAACCACCGAACCGAATGTAGGAGCAATACGGCGTCGTGCTTACTATTAACACTCTCTAAAAATCTAATGGAGAAAACAGTTGGAACTTGGAGAAATTTCTCGCCGGAAAATGTCGAACAGAACGACGGAGTCTTCGCGAATCATGAGATAATGAAGACACCAGAAGAAACACCAATTTTAGCTGCTGAAGCAGCACAGCCACCTCCGTCGGGAGACGGCGTCAGTGGAGGAGGATGATGGGCCGGTGGCTGGGGACTTTCTGCCTTTTCGTATCTTACGGATTTTCAGAAGGCGGCTACTGTTGCTGCTGAAGAGATATCCCGCAATGTACTTCTCTTTCTTTGTATTTCTCTTTGCATAAGTGTAGCTCATTATATTTGATCCAGCTATATCGTTGTCTTAATAAAGTATAAAAAAATGCAGTGCGACTGCGATCAAATGTAATTACTTCATTATTTTTCCTTTTAAAGTCAATTTTTAGTATCATAGAAAGGAAATGGGCTTGAATAGAGAAATAATGGATATAGATAATTCATGTAACTGACCGTAACTATTTGCAATTGATCGATAAGTTATGTAACTAATGTATGTATGATATTGCTCTTTCCTTAATAGGGTATACTTATCATCTTTTGGCGTTGCATGTGTAGGTGTTTCCTAAGCACACACTGCATTGGCCAAATATATATTTTTTTTCTTTATCATAATTATATACTTAAATTGCTACTATGACATCATTTAACTACGTCTGTCAGTACTGTAACTATTGATATTTGGAATAGTTTGGTAAGCCATGTAGAAACTTGAGGAGAATTGTTATAATTAGATTTTTCTGGGCTTCTGGTAACTTATTAAGTTAGGCTGGGCCATTCATAATTAGAAAAGATGCCTATTGTTTAAAATCTCCTTTGTCAATGTAACCGTAGTAGTCAAAGGAAACTCAATCCAGGATGAGGTGGTTTACCAAGGTAAAGATCACTTTAAACTGATTATATCTATACTAGTTGTAATTGTTATATCATCAAAACGACTGTCTGAGGGCTCTGTAAATAAATATGGTAGATGCCTAATATTCAGATTTTGTTTGGCTGTGACATGTCAACCAGTTTTATGGTTTGGGAGAGGCTCATCTAAATACTGGTGCTTAATCACTATACTTCAGCTTAAGTTCACTTTTACAGTCCAATGACTAGATTTCATATAAGAAATGCCATTCAAATTGAGTTATTTTTCCTTTTCTCACCTCCTGTTTTCTGTAGGAAACTAGAGTTTGTTAATGCAGCTTATAATAATAAAATGAATTTCCACCTTCTGACTGAATAAGGGTCTCAAAATTCAACCCCATCAACATTTGCCTATTATTATCCTGCTTGATCTTGATTATTTATTCCACAAGCTTAGCCTACTTGTTATTTCGACATTATGGAAGTGAAATATTTTTAGGCTTGAGAATTCAGCTGTAAATATTGCGGAATCAATTCAGCATGGTAATTTACCTGCCACACCTGGTTCCATTGCACCATCCGTACTAGAGGTCGGCTAAAACGTTGATTTTCCCTTTTCCATGTCATCAGCTGTGTAATTTATATTGGATCATTCCTGCAGACTGGAAAAACTTGTACTACCAAAGGAATGGAAGCGCTTGAGCTTCTGGGCAGAGAAACTATGGATCTTCTGATATCAGAAACTGGTATGGATGTTGACAAGAGCTCCAAAGAAGTTGAAGGGAAAATAGATGAAGATCAGTTCTTTGAGGAAGCCACATTTGATCGATGCTTCTATATTTATGGTGGTCCAGAGCAGTTGGAGGTCTCTTCCTTCTCATACTAGTGGTTTTCTTTATGAGGTCCTTTTTTTTTCTCGAGAGCCTATTTATCATATGATTTGCTCACAGGAGTTGGAGGCATTGTCCAATCATTACACGATGTTGTTCAACCGGAAAAAAGCAAAAGTTCCATCTGATCAAAGGTCTTATTATGATGGAGAGCTTAAAGAGGTTTTGCAGATTTTGACTAGAGATCTGAAGTTGATGGAAGTGATATAGAATCAGAAAAAGGGAAGAAAGTTGAGACTGGAACCTGGGATAGTACAGATGAGGTGAAGAATTTGCATGATTTCAGTGTGAACAAGGCTGCAGAATTAGCAGCAGTGTAACATAGATCTGATATTCTCTATTTCCTTTGCTTTCTACTCTCTTTGTTTGTGGTGGGATAACAGTGCTTTTAAGGGCCCAGAAAGACTCCCCCTTGATTGCTCAAACATTTTATGAAGTAGGAGTATATGTTGTATTATGTGAGGAGCCAATCACTAACATGGTGTTGCTCATTACAAAAAGGGGAACTACCAAATAAAAAAGTGAACTGACTTCCCTAACAGAACAGGTTGCAGTTTACATAAGAGGTCACAGGTACAGTGTACTAATGAATTCTATCATGCTTTCTTCATCATATCTATTCCACATGAATTAAAACTTATATTAATATGTTATGATTTAGTTTGCCCTCAAAATATCTCTGGCTTCCTTATTTCCAGATCACCCAACACACAGCAACTGGAACTGTTTTCCCATTTGCCTCACTTTTTTCCTGCACCAGCAGCCCATCCAGCTCCAAAGCAAGTATTTACTGTCCTTGGTATCACCCATTTCATTCCAAACAAGCTCAGCACCAGAATTCATAATTGCCCGACCAGTCCATGATTGCCCAAACTTTTGATTAGTGCACCTATTTTTAAGTGAGTAACAATCTTGTGACTGCACTCTTACTAGTGTGTTGATGAATTATTCGAGACCATTAATGTATTGGTAGACTGTTCATGTGGCCTATGTTGCTCAGACCCTTCAAAATCCTACCGCAACCGTGTTGATTAACACAATTTGGGTATGGGTGTGAGATCAGCACTGGATTTGGGCTGTTGAAGTGTGTGACCATCTAATCTAAAAGTTTAAGTGGTTAGAAGAACACACTTTTACTTTCTTAATGATATTTTCAACATGGCCCCTCACATGCAGGCCTGATTCTTTTTCATGGGTCAAGCATGTTGAAATTCATTTTTAATACTAGGTGCGGTGAAACTCCTACAAAACCTCTTCATGTGTGACTATTTTATCTAAAAGCTTAAGTTGTTAGAGAACACACTTTTATTTACTTCATGATGTCTTTAACATAGTCAACCTAACTTTAATGATTTGACACAAGGGATTAGGATGATATTTTTACAAAAATGATTAAAGGATAGATTGGCGATTTCGGTTCACTTGAAGTTTTTGTGGTCCGACAAGGTTGATACTAAAATTAGCATGAAGGCTGAATTCCATTTGGAAATTACTTCTACTACTAGACTAGACTTCATAAAAAAAATTACTTATACCAGAATAAGAATGTAGACATTAAGGACTTCTCAACTTTTTATGATGTTCTTAAGGAGATCTGGGCTTAGAGTTGTACCCTTACATTCCATATGGAAATTGTAATTTTGGCTTGGTCCTCAAGTTCTTAAAGGGAATATATAAAGTTCTCGATTAACTAGGAATTCATATTAGTGAATTTTTCTTTAACATTGTTAATGTGGTGAAAGGCTTTTTGATTAATTGGAGATACATATAAGTCAGAGATAATGTGTTTGACTTACATTCATATAATGATTATTTATGGTTGATATTTTTAATGTTCTGCTTGTATTCGGGGATTCCCAAACATTGATTAACTATTTTCCTTATTTAAGAGGGGAAAAAACTAGTTTGGTTATGCCTGTCAGGCATCTATGTAGGGTGATACTTATAGTGAATTTTGTAATTCTGATGAAGTGAATGGAAGGAGGGTAATCTGATTGAGATATTGGAGAGCTTGTCAATTCTAACATTGAGTTTTTGCATAATAATGGAGGCTGGTTATGTGAAAGTCTTGCAATTGTTTCTGATATCTTGGTAGTGGTGTTGATTTCTTGTTTAAATTCATTGCAGATTTGCAAATGCTTTGGCTGGACTAGCTCCCAATGACATGATTCAAAGGACAACTGGCAGACTGGATACCCTTCATTCAGAGGGTGTTCATGTATGTATACATTCTGTTTGTCTGCAAGTTCCTTATGAACAGACTAAATGGTCTGTCCTTTTGAACGTGAATCTTGTAATTGATTTGTCTTTACCAAAACAGAGGCTTTCAGAACTGTGCTGTTTTGTTGTGACTCAACTTCTGGTGCTTGGGAAGTCAATCATTTCCGATGCAAATAAAGTTATGGACGAAGATGTCAAGGAGGAAACTGAGAAAATTCATTGTCCTGAAGATTCTATTGAAAGAGCTAATGTTATACGAGCAAAGGCACAATCACTGACCAGATGTGTTCAAGCAGTTTCTTCCAGTTTTGTTACAAGTAAATTTGCATCAGTGTTTCTGCAATTTGCAACTTCATCTTGTTCCTTACTGCCTTTGTCGTAAGCATCATCTTGGCACTGTTATTTTCAGAACTTTGATTGATTGCCTACCTCTTATGATTCAACTTCTATATTTAACAGTTTCAAGAGGTCATTCTGTACAGGCTAGATCATGAATTAATAACTGCTTCCAAAATCTCCAAAAAATTTAGTTGTGTCGAATTTCCTTTTCTTTGAATATTTACGGAATCTCCATGAATAATATTGAATCTTATTCTATGGTATTTACATGAGGCTCCTCTTTATGCAAGTTTCCAATAGGACTTAGTTGATCCATGATTTATGTTTCATCTTTTGTCTCTTTTTCATCGGTAGCACCTATTGTGTGCAGAACCAATCATTTTTGGGCAACAAAGCTTATTCCAAATTGGATCATCTTGCTATGCATAGGTCGTCTGGCTGTGATCTTGGCTCTAGAGATGTGATTTTACCTGTTTTCAAGACGAGCAGTATTCCTTTCTCTCCAAATAATTCAGTCCTCCAAAACTTTTTTGGCCCTTTGCTATCTTCTGTCCTTGCCAGCTCTCCAGAAGACCTCTAACATCTGCTGGCATTACCCAAGTTACACCACAAAGATTCAAATAAGCTCTCAACATTGCTAAGCAACCTTTACAATGAATGAACATGTGACTGACTGATTCCAGGTCCTCTTCACACAAGTAACATATGTTCCTTAAGATGAAACCTCTCTGTTGTAAATTATCTTGTGTTAAACATGCTTTCCTAATGACAGCCCACCCAAACAGGCAACTTTGATGGGTGCTTTAGTTTTCCATTACATTTTCCATGGACAGCTTAGCTCATATTATTCCATGGCACCACTTCCCAATTTCAATTTAGTATGCTGCTGAAAATCATTCCACAACTTACTGATGTTACTCCAGATACCACCTTTTCAAAGCACTTAAAACAATGGGAGGGATCCAAATATCCTTTTTCACATTTCGGCGTTTATCATCTTCTTCCAAGTATTTTCTTACCTTCATATATTTCCATGGCCGTTTGTACAATAAACTCTTATTATGCAAGCTCAGATTTCTAACTCCCATCCCACTTCCTTTCAATCGAGATTTTTCTTTCTTAGAATTGGAAGAAAAAGATTGAAATGACTGTGAAAAAATTGATTTTATAATTTTTTCTCGAATAAATCATGAATTTTCTAGGATATTATTAAGGATCTCATTGAAAACTTACAGCAGCGTTATCATCACTTTTTGCCATTTGACCTAGTGTAGCTTCCTTTAATCTGCATTGCCTTCCCATAATAAATTACTTCTTATGGTGTTCAGTGTTTCTCTACTCTCACATCCAACTTAAAAAGGAACATCATATATGTTGGAACTCCATCCAACACACTGCTTACCAAGGTAAGTCTGCCACCAAAAGACAAACATTGCCTTTTCCATGAGGTCAACTTACCTTGCCAGATCCTTTTTTAGCACCCAAAGGAAGGCCCAGATAAGTAGTAGGTAATTGTTCAACCTTTCTGCTCAGTACCTCAGCTAGCTCAATACAGTGGTCAGCATTAATACTAAACAAGCTGCTTTTTGCCAGATTCACCCTAAGACTTGTTACTGCCTCAAAAGTTAGCAGAATCCTCTGAGATGTAGAAATTGTTCTCTTTTTGCTTCACAAATTATCAGAGTATCATCTGCATATAGAATGTGAGATATATCACAATTGACACCAACCTTTCTTCCAACCTGTAATCTCCTTATCCAGCCAAATTCTCAGCTTTTTCTTAGCATCTTGCTGAGTATCTCCATGAGCAGAACTCGTCGGTAGCACTTGTGCCTACAATGACACAATCAAAAACAAACTAGCCCGCAGAGGAGCGTGAATACGACTTCCTCATTACTCCGTGAGTATCATTGACTCCATCACAAAAGGATGAACGAGTTCTAAATAAAACATGAATGCATAATCTTGAATAATTTTAAACATTTCAATACAAAAAACATTTGAAAGACTTAAACTTGAATATTCTAGATCATAACATGAATCTATACTTCTCTCAACTTGGGGAGTATCATTCAACTTTGACATCAACTTAACCTTAATTAGTCACCTTATGGTCAATATGATGGTTGAGTCCTCTCAATCAACTGGACCATCTCCCCATGGTGCTACACAGTTTGACATTTTGCCTTACTATGACAACTTTCATAGTGGCTGAGCCATCAGTCTCACTACTATCCTACTATCGTACAAGTAGTTTCAGGTAAATGCAATCCAACTTGGGTCATGAATATCCTTCAAAGGTTTAAGGCCAACTCCAGAAACATTTTGAGGAACTTGCTTTGGCCTCAAACTTTACTTACACTTGACATGCATGGTTCAACATATCTTTCTTAATACAAGTGTTTAGACATATCATATTTGTTTTTACGAAAACTTTAGATGTCATGGTATTCGTATGAAACTTAAGATGTCATGGTATTCGTATGAAACTTAAGATGTCATGGTATTCGTATGAAACTTAAGATGTCATGGTATTCGTATGAAACTTTATCTACATATAATTAATATAATGTCATCACCACAACTGAAATAATTATCATCTTTCCCCATTCCCCCAACAACCCTAGAACATGTAACCAACTTTATCAATCTACATACAATTAAGGCATAATACATAAACCTGCCTTTAACATGGGCTCAATTGGAATCTATGCCATTCAACTTTGGGTGTGCACAAGTAGGCACTTTAACCTGTATAAAATTGAACAAGTAGACATACAAGTCTTACTTGGCGTCCTATGTGACAATTCGCGTGAGATACACTCAAACTGATTTGTATTATGCCACATAGGACTTGTGTGTCTACTTCTTCAACTTTATACAAGTTTAATGTCACGACCCAAGATAGACCCTAGGCATAACATGGCATATAGGACCCCGCGAAGCCCTACACTAACCACTTAGCATGTATTATACAAGATATAAGAATATTGGAAGCAGTGAGAGAGAACATTTCATAG
This sequence comes from Solanum acaule, assembly GCA_036250505.1. NCBI lineage: Eukaryota > Viridiplantae > Streptophyta > Magnoliopsida > Solanales > Solanaceae > Solanum > Solanum acaule. The sequence goes on along the minus strand of JAJOOR010016396.1, from coordinate 7,701 downwards.
TCTAAAGGTTTTATCAAAGTAAAGCGGAGGTCTATAATTGTCTCATTTGCCATCTAATACATCAAGAGTGATCAGGACGTAACCCTGACATCACGTACAAAGTCTGAAAATAAGAAAAAAAAAATTGAAAACTGCAAAAGTCCGGTCCTCAAAGCTTGAGGACTCACCAAAACTTGATATCTCTCACGTAACCTCTAGCCACGAAACTGCGAACCCTGAATGCCGGACCCTACATTTGGAGAAATGTAGGCAAGAGTATGCGTTAGTACAATAATGTACCAAGTATGATAGCCATGCATAAAATCATGTAAAAGCATGCTAAAAAGGGACATTTCATAATATGCAAAGACCAACTTGGAAACACATGATAAGAGGTTTAAAAGCATAATTAATGAATAAGGTCAATGCAAGTAAAGTCACCCTTATGTTCCATATTAGATGCTTCTTTGACTAACCATAAATCATCATAACTTGTGGGAAGTAGCATTAACTGACATGTAAGACCATGTGAGCTAATAACATGGAATCCGGTGTCTCCCACACCGAAAAGGGTTGTCCTACTTGCCAACATAAGGACCATGAACTTCTAGCTTATGTGGATCCAATAGCTATTGTCTATCTAGACATCTTATGTTGGCACATAGTTTATGGGACATGGGTAATCACCACTTGTCCACTCGGTACTAAGCACGGACATGTTTATTAGACTTATCTTAACTTAACTTTCATAAGACATGGGTAGTCGCCTCTTGTCTTATCATCCTAGGGCATGGGTAATCACCTCTTTCCTAGTCTTTGGAGGACATGGGTAATCGCGTCTTGCCTCAACATTGGATTAGCTCCTTATCATTGGTTCATTTTAGGTGAGAAAGTCTTCCAACCTTAAGAACCCTTATTTATGTGAGAAAACCTTTCACAATCATGCATTGGGTAATTATGTGAGAAATCCTTTCACAATAATCATCAACAACAACATTACTTAAGCTTCAATCTCAAAGCAACATATATTTCATCAATTTCATGAGAACATGTGTATTTCTATAATTCACCCTTCATAGATCAAAACCCACTCTACTTCATGAAAATCTAGAAAAGCATGGATTAAACATGGGATCATGGGGAATCAACTTGAAATCATGGAATTACCTCAATTCATGCTTAATTTATCATAAAACAATCAATTATATACATATTGGGAAGAACCCATAACAATTGAAGAAAACCCTAACTTGATTGGGGAAATCTAACTTCATAAATTGAAGAATTTGGAAACTCCATGGAGGAAAGGGCTCCATGGATGAAAACTATCATGCCTCAATGCCAAAAGCTTGACTTCAATGGTGGAATTGGGGACTTGACTTGAAACCCTAGCCTTCTTCTTCAATTTATAGAGAGAGAAATATTTTGGAGAGGAAGACTTGTTCTTCTTTTATGAATTTGATAGAATGATTTCAATTGGGGAAATTTGGGGGTGAAAACACTTATATAGGTCTTTGGGTAGAGTTTAAAACGACATAGTATTGAGTTAGAACAATTAGGGAAAAGACCCAAAAGCCCCTGACTTAAAGTTGACGCAACCACCGGACGGTGGCCTTCACAAGCCGTCAAGGACCTCCACGAGCCGTTGTGGAAGCCATGGTCCTTGACCAGTGGCTTAGGGAGAGGCCCCCTATTGCCTTGCCCCTTCACGACCACCTTAACGGGTAATTTGCCCCTTCACGACCCGTATAGAGGTTCATGAGAGGAGGCTAACTTTAGGGTAAGTTCTACCTCCCCCAAACGGGCTTCATAACGATCTGTGTGCCTCCCCACGGGCCGTTAAGGTCCTCGTAGGAGGGGTACCCTCTCAACAAGTTTTAAAGGACCACACGGACCGTGGTCCCCTTCACGGCCCGTCTAGGGCTCCATGGAGGGTCCATGGTCCAAGTGTTGGCCTGTGAGTTCTTCCCCATTACCCCTTTCGAGACCTTTCTCAAATCTTAGGTGTTACATTTAAGTGCCTACTTGTGCACACCCATAGTTGGACATAGATGCTAGCTAAGGCCAAGTTAAAGCGCACGTTTATGTATTATGCCTAAAATTAATGTTATCATCACAACTTAAATAAACATCATCTTTCACAAATCTCCCAACCACCCCCATTAATGGTGTAACTTATGATTCATTAATGTCATCTTCTATCCACCAACTAATACCACAAATATATTCTTCCACCACAATATTCATCATAAATGAAGTAGGATAGGTGGAGTTGCCGCAAGAAGCTCAAAACTTTAAAATCCTCTCTGTGGTTGTTCTTGGTGTCATTTGGGATTTTGGAGAACAATCTATGAATTTTCAAGGCGTACTAGTGTTAATATATGTCATTAGAAAGTGAAATTCTCATAAAATCATCCTTAGAAATTCATCGTGAAGTGTTAGAAATCTCCTTGGAAATATAGCAATGTTTTTGTATTCTTGATTTCCCGATCATTGGAAGTCTATTTTACATGTTAGGATTGAATTTGAATAAAGAAATGATAGAAGATAGAATCATTGAAATGTTGTTTAGTCTTCATGGGGAACTTTAGTAAGGAGTAGGTCAAGGCAGAGAAGAAAAGGTTATTCACTGTTGGTGGAACTCATCAACAACAACTATTACCCCTGCAACCTAGGCACTCAGGCCTTGGAGCTGATCTTTTGGTCCACCATTACCACAAGTCTCTACTTTGAAGTGGAGTGACTTTGTTCTTTTCCTAGTCGAAGTGATGATTCTTCTCAGAGAGAAAAGCCCTAACTCAAAATCCCATCAAGTTTCTCTCCGTTCTTGTATTATACTTTCATTCTAGAGTTGGAAGCTTTGGGTCCGACTGAGCAAGCCTACCTAATCGAAATTTCCTTTGGACAGTGCACTGAACACATCATGTGCACCCTCTTCTCCCCAATTTTTTATGGTGCGAAATGGGGAGGAGGCTACTGCGTTCCCTCATTTCTCCCTGGCATTTTGGACTGCTACGAACACGTCACATCCCCTCCCTATTTCTCCCTCCATGGTTGGACACTGTAGAGTGCGCAAGAGGGAGGACTTCACTGCTTCCCCTTGTTTTACCGGGGAAATTTGGACTCCCTGGGGGACTCGAAACGTCCAACCATGCTCCAAACCCTGGGACTTCCAACTTGTGTTTTCTTGTGACGTTCTCTATTTTTTGTCACCATCCTCATGTAGGCCTGGATACACCTGGAGGCCACTTAATTATTTCATTAATTTCGTAATTAGTCGTAATAATTATTAAAAAGTGACAGGGATTTACAGAAGTAGGCTCCAAATGGTTAAAGAAGTGAATTTGAGGAATCATGGACTTTACATATGAAAGTAGTCCAAGAATTCCAGCAAGTATTCCGTTCCTTCTATACCAATATAACAAGGCGAAATGGTATGATGGACCCTTATACTTGTATGAGTTTATATTCTGGACCATTTTACTTAACCCTTTGCCAACAGAACCCTAAACCCATTGAAACTTGGTATTTTGAACCCTTTTTTGACCTGTCATCCTATGTGACCATTTGGTCCAAAGTGTGTGCTGTACACATATTTTACGCGCGTGAGGCCTTCGAAAAAGACAACAAATGACAATTTTTGACTTAATCAAGAGTCATCTTCTTCTCCATTTATACATTCACCATTGTTGAACAAAAAGAAGCTTTTTTTTTGGCTTCCCTACTCTTCAAATCTTTCTGTCAATTTTTCCCCACATTTCGTTTTGGTTGCTGCGTGCTGTCTTTCATCTTCTTCAAAGAGCTCATCATTTCTTATGCAAATTTATTCTTTATCACTTTACAAAAGGGTCTTCACAAATACAAATTCCTCCTATCGTTCCACAAAAAATGAATGAACTTATCGATCTTACTCTTCAACAAGTAACAACGTATCCTCCAACCTACTCAACATCGCCAGTGCCAAACAATATCAATCATTCCAATTTCTGTAAATCTTCACATGACAAGAACATATCCCTCATCTCAACCTAACAGTATGTACTTGTATCATCGTTGTTAATGTTTTCGAAGGGGTGCAGTGGGTGTTTTAGGGTTTTGGAGAAAGTATCCTAGTGATTTGGGGCCATCAAGAATAGGCCGTGGTTATATGCTAATTTTTCCAAATCGAATGTGACGTAGTCTTCAACTTTGAGTGGTAGCTCCACCACCACACTGCGGTGGCGACAAATGTCTTACCGGTGCTGCATTTTACTGGTGAGAGCGTTGGAATGAGAGAAGAGAAAGGAGAGAAATTGGGAAAAAAATGGAAGAAAGAGAATGATTTCTCAAATAAAATTTAGGCAGTTTAATTTAATTTTACCATTTTATTTCTTGTATGGCAATTAAATATGAAGTGGAATTTGAGGTGTAGTGGTTGTATTACACGCACCATTGACCTTATGAAAAAGGGGTTCAAAATAATATGTTTCAATGGGTTTAGAGGTTCAATTGGCAAAGGGTTGAATAGAAGGGTCCAGAATACAAAGACATACAAGTATAAGGGTCCATTAGATTATTTCACCAAATAACAAGTTTTGAAGACATTTAAACTTTACAGAAGGTAAGAGTAATAGTCTATCCTCGAATACACCTAGAGTGTCCAAAATATTCACAATGGGATATTCTTCCATCTCTTCTTCAGCTCCTCTGGCACTCCGCCCATCAGCTGGCCATTTGTCCTTTAAGTTTCCTAGCATTACCCACACCACTCCGAACAGGTTGAGTAACATACACCATATCTGCAAAATTCTTTGTATCAACATATCAGGCTTGCTCCGCACAGGTTGCATTTGGGCCTTATATTGACATTCTTTTCGATTCATATCAAGAAGAAGCTGATTGGATTCTTCCCTTTATTTGGCCAGACTCTAATCGTGATTTCAGTGCAGAGTAGATGCTATACAGATTCGGCGTTCTATTTTAAACTGCTATATATATTTATTGTCAATTCTAGTCGGTGTGCGCGCTTGTGTGTCTATATGTAAACATGCGTACATATATTGTCAATTGTATGATGTCTGGTTATGCTTAAATCCAAAATCCTAGTCTGAATAATGTTAAAAACTGTTCGGGAAGAACATGTAGTTTCCCCCTCTATATGTTTGCCTTTGCTATGAATGGCCTTTAAAGAAGCCAAAGACTGGTATTTAAGTGGAGAAGGTATAGGCAGACCATTATTTGTTGTAATTGAAAACATTTGCCTATCGAGTTCTTTGGTCTAAATAAGCTGGACAATCCATGATGAACTTTGTGCCTTTACAGGCATATCAGATGTGGCTGAAGCATATTTAGCAGCAACCAAAGGTGCTTCCTCTGGCTCACAAGATTCTCAGAAATCCATCCAGGAAAAGGCCAATGTGTATTCTGGGAATCTTGGTGCAGATCATAGCACAGCCATTGACAAGATTCAGGATGGGATTCAGTATTTATCCTACGTGATCGTCTCAACTTCAATGTCTGCTGCTTGAATTTCTTGATGCAAATATTCAGCTTGTTTGTAGTTTTTTTCATTTTTTTTACCTCCCAGTGTAAATAACATAGTTAACTTTTTATACCTTCATCCTTTCATACTTGTGCAACCAGAGAGTTTGTTCTTCGTTTGTTTTTTTGGTTTCTCATTTGGTGTTCGGATCCTACATTAGAGCCCAAACTAAATCCAGATCGCGCACTGCAGGGCTCATTTGGGGTGACCCATATCTAGGGGTCGAACTGCACTACAACCTATGTTGTTGGAGAGGTTACTCTTCAGTGTTGGGAAAAGTCTTCCTAAATCATTGTTATAGTGAACATGTATAAAGTGACCATTAACTCTTAATTAGACATTGGGACAATTAGGATACAGATATATAGCTAAATGCCTTGCGTAATCATTATTCTGGATTTTATAATGTATGTTCTTGTTATTTCTAACTTCATAGACATACGTGTTTTAGATTAACTAGAATAAATGAGAAAAAAAACTCAAATAGCCTACTAATAAATTAACTTAACCCCGTTGATAAATAACTCATATAAATTAATAAGTTACCGAATCTATAGAATTCGTCTAGATTGGTTCACATCACATAAAATAACCATGGTCCAGAAATTAATCAAATAAATAAATTATTATGTCTATATTATGCACATAGGAAATAAAGGGTATAATTAAAAATAATAATTATTAGTTCAAAGTATTACCTTAACCAAATAGGGAAAAAAAGAAGAAGAAGGCTACCTTAACTGAATAGAAAAAGGTTACCTTCATCAAATAGGAAAAAACTTCTTATGTGATGTTATATAAAGCCTTTTTTTTTGTCACACAGTTGAGTTGTTTGTATTTGCCATCTTCTCTAACAATTCAACAATCAATGGCTTTAGAAAAGCGAAGGGAATTTGAGTCGTTAATTAGCCGTCCCCCTTGGAATAACAGTGTGTGGATTGAATATGCTAAATGGGAAGAGTCACAAAACGAATTTGAGCGTGCTCGTTCTATCTGGAACCGTGCACTTTTAAAGGATTACCGTGACCATACCATGTGGTTGATGTATGGCGACATGGAGACGAAAAATAACTTTATTGATCATGCTCTTAATGTATGGGATCTAGCTGTTACCTTTTGCCCTAAGGTTGATGAGTTATGGTACAAGTATATTCATATGGAAGAGATGATGCTCAACAATGTAGCTGGTGCAAGACAGGTTTTTGAGAGGTGGATGACATGGACACCGGACCAGCAAAGTTGGTTGTCTTACATTGAGTTTGAGTTGAGGTATAATGAAACAGAGAAGGCAAGAGAAATTTTTGAGAGATTTGTACAGTGTCACCCAAAAGTTAGTAGTTGGATTGGGTTTGTAAAATTTGAGTTGAAGAATGGGGAGGGCAAGAAATTGTTACAAGAGGGCTGTCGATAAGTTGAGAGATGATGATGAGGAAGTTGAGCAGTTGTTTCTCTCATTTGCAGAGTTTGAATATAAACTAGAAAAATATTTTATATGATTTTTTTCTATATATGTTTGTCTTTTCATTTTATTTTTCTATATAATTAGCAATTGTTTGGTTTAGTTAATTAATTACTTACAAGTTTCCGTGAGAATAATATTCGATCTTATCGTTCGATTACTTGTCAATCGTTTATATTTGAAGCACCAAGCTTTTGACCATGAAATTACTTGATAAATACCAGTAATAAACTAATCATTAGATAACTATATATCCATGAAGTTACTTCTTTCTATAGAAAATCGGTAGAAACTTATACAAATAGTGAAGTAGACACTTAAAATTATTGAAGTCGACAATATAGACTCAGTTTTGTAGGAAATAAATTAAGAATAGGATTCTTAGTAGTTTGAATTTGTTATTTTTTGTATTTATTTAGTTATGTTTGATTAGAATTGGTTTGTATTAAGGAGGTTTTCTAATCCTAATTTAATTTGATTTGTTAGTATTATAAACAGGTGTCTTATTATATATATTTTCAATGCAGAGAGATACAATAGTTTTAGGTGTTATTGAATTAGATTAATAAATTTCTTCTATATAACTATTGTTATCAGTTTGGTGCATTATACTGATTTTTAATATTTAAGAGATCAACAACAAAAATATGATTGAATAGTTATTAATTATATGGGAATTGTTGAAGAAAGTATATAAAAAAAAGTGTTTGTAATACAATCAACATACCAAATTAAAAAAAAA